>PVKU01004481.1:25776-146016 GCA_004027475.1 Anoura caudifer | reverse complement strand
TCTTTTTTTTAATATATTTTATTGATTATGCTATTACAGTTGTCCCATTTTCCTCATCATTCCCCTCCACCCTGCACACCCCCTCCCACCCACATCCCCCCCTTTAGTTCATGTCAATGTGTCATAAGTTCTGTAGCTTCTACATTTTCCACACTATTCTTGCCCTCCCCTGTCTATTTTCTACCCACCATCTATGCTCCTTATTCTCTGTACCTTTTTCCCCTCTCTCCTCCTCCCACTCCCCTGTTGCTAACCCTCCATATGATCTCCATTTCTTTGTTTCTGCTCTTGGTCTAGCTGTTTGCTTAGTTTGCTTTTGTTTTAGGTGTGGTTGTTAATATCTGTGAGTTTGCTGTCTTTCTACTGTCCTACTTTTTATCTTCTTTTTCTTAGATAAGTCCCTTTAACATTTCATATAA
The DNA here is from genome assembly GCA_004027475.1 of Anoura caudifer. Classification (NCBI taxonomy): domain Eukaryota; kingdom Metazoa; phylum Chordata; class Mammalia; order Chiroptera; family Phyllostomidae; genus Anoura; species Anoura caudifer. The sequence goes on along the minus strand of PVKU01004481.1, from coordinate 145,597 downwards.
TAAGGGCTTGGTGATGATGAACTCCTTGAACTTGACCTTATCTGAGAAGCACTTTATCTTCCCTCCCATTCTAAATTACAGCTTTGCTGGATAGAACAATCTTGGATGTAGGTCCTTGACTCTCATGACTTGGAATACCTTTTTCCAGCCCCTTCTTGCCTGGAAGGTCTCTTTTGAGAAATCAGCTGACAGTCTGATGGGAACTCCCTTGTAAGTGACTGTCCCCTTATCCCTTGTTGCTTCTAGAATTCTCTCCTTCATTTTAATCTTGGCTAATGTAATTATGATGTGCCTTGGTGTGTTCCTCCTTGGGTCCAACTTCTTTGGGACTCTCTGAGCTTCCTGGACTTCCTGAAAGTCTATTTCCTTTGCCAGATTAGGGAAGTTCTCCTTTATTATTTGTTCAAATAGCTTTCCACTTGTTGTTCTTCCTCTTCCCCTTCTGGTACCCCTATAATTCAGATGTTGGGACATTTAAAGATGTCCTGGAGGTTCCTAAGCCTCTCCTCATTTTTTTGAATTCTTGTTTCTTCCTTGTTTTCTGTTTGGTTGTTTGTTTCTTCCTTCTGGTCCACTCAATTGATATGAGTCCCAGTTTTCCTCCCATCTCTATTGGCTCCCTGTGCATTTTTCTTCATTTCACTTATTGTAGCCTTCATTTTTTCATCTAATTTGTGAGCAAAATCAACCAATTCTGTGAGCATCCTGATCACCAGGGCTTTGAATTGTGCATCTGATAGGTTGGCTATCTCTTCATCACTTAGATGAATTGGCTCTAGGGCTTTGATTTGTTCTCTGGTTTGAGCCATTTTGGGTTTTTTGTTGTTGTTGTTGTTTTTTGGTCTAGTCGCGGCTGTTACATAGTGAGGGGTGGAGCCTTAGGTGTTCCCTAGGGTGGGGCAGCCCAGTCACTGGGTAGTGATGTTTATGTGGGGGCGGGGTCCAAGAGGGAATAATGGCGCTTGCTCTGCTCTCTCTCGGATTCCAGTCCCTTCCACCACATCCCCTTCGCCTGGATTATCTGCGCATGAATGTGGGACTACCTGGTCAGCCAGCTGCCTTGGGCGTCCTCACTGGGTCTGCACAGTTGCCACCCTGTGCCCAGGGTCTGCTAGCCACCGCTTGTGCGCCTGGGATCTGCCAGCTGCTGCTGCCTGCATGCCCGAGTTTGCACCTCCACTTTTTCCTGCCACGACTCCACCCCAATTACCGGTCTGGATGAATTGTTGTTGGACTTCCATACAGTTCAATTTTCTATCAGTTCTGGTTGTTTTCTTGTTTCTAAATCTTTGTTGTCCTTAATTTTGGTTGTGAGAGGAGGCACAGTGTGTCCACCTACGCCTCCATCTTGGCCAGAAGTCCCCCATTATAATTCATATTGATGCCAAATTTACGAATCATTGGCCTCTTCAGGTTGACTCATGAATCCATTGGACATGGCCCCAGGAGTCTTTAACCCCTTCCTTGCTATTTATAGGACAAGATGTTCCAAAGTATCCACATTTCCTACACCGTGCCTGGGATCAGCCCTACCTTCAATGAGTCTTTATTCCTTTAGCAGGAATGATAGTTAGATACCACAGTCTGGGCGCCGGGGGTGCTCCTCATTCCAGCACTGGTTGCTGTTTCTAGGACAGCTAGGAAATACTTTCTTTAAGATAAAACACATACTGATACTTCCAATTCAATTTCAAGACTGCAAGCTCCTTAATAATCTCATTAGTCTTTTGTCTGCATCTTTTTTCTCCAGCCTGAAAGTCCAGTTCCCAGGACACCAATTACCCAGCTCCTCCACCCCACAAACACCCACCATGGTTGCAGGCAGGAATACCAGCACCGTGATTACTGAAAGTTGTTTCAGATCACTGGCAGTTCCTTTCGTTTTTCAAGTGTGTCCCATTTGGGATGTTCTTCACACCACACATCACAGAGCTGCTAAGTCTTTGGAAATAGTTTCTCACTGTGTCATTTTGCTGCAACTCAATACACGGTTAAGCTCATTTGTTTCATTTTGGTTTCCATTTTTAGGGATTGATTTTTTTTAATTTAATTTCATTTTGTAATTGTGTAGTCTCTTTACATGGCTCCAAAGTTCAATCTACAGAGCAAAGTAAATTCAGGGGAAATCAGCCTGAATTTTGGTCCTCTCCCTCCCCCACAGGTGTGATTTCTTTTTGTTTGTTTTGGTTTTTCCTTAGATTATTTTAACATAAGCAAGTACATACATATATAAAGGCATATCCTCTCTTTCTGGATAAATGACAGCATACTCTGCACACTCCCCACCTTGCTTTGCTTACGTGCCATCCTGAGACCACCCCACAGGAGCACTATACAGAAATACTCCTTGTTCCTTCCGTCACATCTGTGTCGTTCACCACGTAAGTCTCCTGCTGTGCAGCCCACCTGCTCCCCAGTGAAGACATTTTTGGGGTTTCCAGTCAGAGGATATATATAAAATTTTGCTACAATTGCCACATTCCCCCCATTATATTTTTAAATTTTTCCTTTAAATTTTTTAACAGGAAAGAAATTTACATGATTCAAGCACCAACAGATATAAAGAGATAATCGTACAGCAGCAATCCTGCATCCCACCTCAGGCCTTTGTCTGAATGGTTGTAGTCAACCTCACCCCAAAACTCTCTCCAGAGAGCCGCTGCTGCTACTTTCTTACTTTCCAGGGTGTTTTGTGTGAATCTGTGTAAATACAAAGAGATAGACAGAGAGAGGGAAAGACAAAGGAAGGGAAAGAGAATTTCCCTTTTTTTTTTTTTTTTTCCTAATTCCAGAAGCTAGCAGGCCATATACACCATCCTAACTTGCAACTCCATGATGCTTCCACCAGGTAGCTGTGACTGTTCCCTGAGGCCCAGAGAGGTTGAGTGACTATCCCAGGGTCACACAGCAAGTAACAAGAACAGGCACAGGCAGCTAAGAGACCCCTTAACCCTCAGCTAGCTGTGATCTTCATGAAAGGTCTCAAGTCCCCAAACCGGAAGCCAGATCCTTCTGCCAGTTCCTCAGCCACGCTGAGCCTCAGTTTCCTTTTACATAACAGCACAGGACAGTGGTTCCCACCCAGTCTTCACGGTGCTGATAGACTTGGACTGGTCAGTGATGGGCTGAGCCCAGGGCCAGGCCCACAGTAAGAGCTCTCAGACGGCAGCCTGCCGGGTGTTGCTCACCCTGAGATTCCATCCCAGAGCTGCCCAGAGCCCAGCTCCTCTCAGGCAACAGAAGATGCAGAAGGCGATTAGAGTGTCTTCCTGGCCCTCGGGGAGAGGCCTCGCAGCCCAAAGCCTCCTGCTCTCCGGATGCAGCTAGAGAAGGACAAGGGGCTCGAATCCCAGAGCTAATATTTTGCCACAACCACAGTTTTGCCACCATCATGGGCTTCGGGCCTGAAGTCACTGTTGGGACCACAAGCCGCACTGCTGGTACCCTGTGCGCTTCTTCTGGGCCCTTTTATGAGACAGTTTCACATGGTAATTGTTTTAGGGCACCTGTAAGGACACACTTTGTCCTTTTCCTTCATTTTTATTTTATTTAATTTATTTTTTAAATCCTCACCCAGAGATATGCTGATTGATTTTCAGAGAGGGGAGGAGAGGGAGAGACACATCGATGTGAGAAACACCATCGGTTGCCTCTCCTGTGCACCCCTCCTGGGCTCAAGCCCACAGCCTTGGCACGTGCCCTGAGCAGGACCTGAGCGCGCAGCCTTTCGGTTTAGAGGACGACACACCAGCCGACGGAGCCACACCGGCCAGGGCATGTCCTTTTTTTTTTTTAAAGGGTAGTAAGTGTAATTGGCCTAAACCCAATAAAATGATATTTACCCAGATTTTGCACTTGCTGGGGAACACACCACACAATTCATTCTAATGGTGTAATTAATTCAACTTTACATTAATTAAATTAAATGAAAACATTAAATTTGTTCTTAATCTACTCCAAAGAAGTTCAACTTAATTGCTATGAAACAAGATAACCGAAATAAGGAGGATATTTAACATACTTATTAAATGCCACTTAGGATTTCTGATTAGTATTTTTAGGGTCTAATTAGTATCTGATTAACTTGCTACAGGCTATCTTTTCACAATACCAATTAAATTTTAAAACACCCTGTATAAACACGTGTTTGTGAAAGGAGAAGATTAAGCATTGTCATGGCGTGAGTTAGTCAGGAAACATGGGCACGGTGCTGTTCTCTATCTATAAATACCCACACTTACTACAACTCATCAAGTATTGCTTTTCACCATTAATTGCTATCTACTCAACTTCAAATAAATGAGGAAATCTCCAAGACCAGCTGTCATTGCCGGAGACAGATGAAGGACTTGGAAAACAGGAGTGTGAGGCGAGGGAGCAAGAGGCAAGAAGAGAAGGAAGGGGGTGCACGAAGCCTAGGGAGCCATGGGTGGCGCTTGTGGAGGGGAGAGTCGACAAAAAGAGATACTGGGTCTCCCTGCAGCTTTCTTGCTGGCTCCCACCTCAGTGTGACAGTTAAGATCGAAATCTCAACTTGGGACATGCTTAAAAGAATAAGAGTTATCCACACACCATAGTTCCGGCTCTGTGGGAGAACCCCAGGGGGGCTGCCACCCCAGCCTGGATGGAGGAAAGTGTTGGAATTAGAGATCCTCAGCTTCCCACTAGCTGTGTGGTATAGACTAAGTCGCTTAGCCTCTCTGAGCCTCAGCGTCCTCATCTGTAAAAAACAGGGGCAGCTTCATGGTGCTCTGCCTGTGCGGTCGCCCCGGGCCCTGCACTCAGAAGGACCCCGTGTTCTGGTCAGTGTTCCGCTGCCATCATCTTGAACTCCTTAATAATTTTGGCACAAGGGGGCCCTCCAATTCCATCTTGCACTGGATCTGCAAACCATGCAGCTGATCTTGATAAAAGGTCAGACCTCTCTTTTGGGGGGTCACTGCGGGAGTCTACAAAGCCATGTGACTCATGGTGCCCTGCCATCATCGGTGAGCAGAGCAGCGCACCAGAGTGACCGCCCAGGACAGGCGCTCCAGGGCCCCATGGGCATCTGCACAACCATCCCTTCCTAGGAGGAGGGCCACAGGGACCTGGGCTCCTGGACACTCTCTGTCCATTAGCCCAGCCTGTGGGAGAATGCTTCGCCTCTACTGGAACATTCTTACTGCCCTGCCTTAATTGGTGGCCTCTCCCCAGCTAATCGCCTGGGAGCCAGAGCAGGAAGAGGAGGTTACCATGGTGACTGCCCGACCCAACTTTCAAGACAGCATCCACGTGGGCTTCGTGTCTGGCCTGAAGAAGTTCACCGAATATTTCACTTCTGTGCTGTGCTTCACCACTCCTGGAGATGGGCCCCGCAGCACCCCGCAGCTGGTGCGCACCCTCGAGGACGGTAGGCACCGCCCAGCCCTGCAGGCTCTGCCCCGCCCACCCACCCAAGGGGCAGGCACAGGGGGGTCCTGGTCTTGCCTCCCATCCTGGGGCACCCCTGGAACGCCCCAGGCTGTCTTGCAGATGGTGGTCTCTCTCTGGCTCTAACTGGCATTGGGTGGGGTGGGGGCCCTTTTGGGGGACAGTGCCTGGGCCTGTGGGACACCTGAGCTTCAGTGAAATCCTGGACACCTCGCTGAAGGTCAGCTGGCAAGAGCCGGGGGAGAAGAATGGCATCCTCACAGGTAAGCACCACAGTGTCACTGAACCGGGCTGAGAAACAGGTCGTCTAGTCCATCCCTCAGCCTCCCACCTAGTGTCTGTCCAAAGCTCCCAGCAGCCATTCTTTCTTAGAGGGGCTTGGAGGGGCTCTTGGCCCCTCTGCTCTGTGACACAGCCCCAAGCCTCAGTGGCTACCCCGATGATTTGCCCTTCTCCTGCAATCCCCTCCCTACAAATGGCGGCATCCCACCGAGGGTACCCCTGGGGCCCTGGGCAAGATGCCCCCACCTGCCTCAGCCCCAAAGCTTCCCCTGGGTGGCCAACTGCCAGACAAGTGAAGACGTGAGGAGCAGGGCAGCAAGGCCAAGGCCAGCTCACAGCCGCAGCCAAGTTCATGCCCCTCGGGGTGTCCCCAGGGTACCGGATCTCCTGGGAGGAGTATAATCGAACCAACACCCGCGTGACACACTACCTGCCCAACGTGACCCTGGAGTACCGCGTCACCGGCCTCACCGCGCTCACCACCTACACCATCGAGGTGGCCGCCATGACTGCCAAGGGCCAGGGCCAGGTGTCCGCCTCCACCATCTCCTCGGGGGTGCCTCCAGGTAGGTGCCCACCTGGGCGGACTCCCAGCCTCTTGCCCCCAATCAGCATCCCACTCAGGAGGTCCCTTCTCTTTTAGGAATGTTGGCTTTCTTCCCACTGAGCTCTCCCCTCCCTCGGTGTCATGGTCCCTTGGGTCCTCCCTAGAGCAGGCTTCTTCGCCGGATTCCAGAACTCAGAGTGGAGGGCCCGTGGGCTCCCTGCTGCTTCCGCCCATGGCTCTCAGAAAAGCATGGGCTCCCAGGGATGCCACTCCTGTCCCCCCACCCCACGCCCCCCTCATCCATACCAGATTCCACATCAGTTAGTGGTACCCGAGACTCAGCAGAAGAATTCCCACTGCTGCGCAGAAAGTCCAGATGGGATTCCACCCAGTGCAAGCATTGGCTGGGGAGGGGCAGAGCAGGGTGAGAATAACCTTGGACCGGCCTGAAGGGCCAGCTGGGATGTACTCTCAGCGGTAACTCCTGCCACGCTCCGCGACCTTGAGCAAGTCAGTGCCCCCTCTGTACCTCAGTTTCACCTCTGTATTGGTGAGAACATGGACCAGAGAGCCCTGTGGCCCTGCCTCGATCAGGGAGGCTACACTTGCATGACCTGGCCAGAGCCCCACAACCTGCCCACCCAGTTTCCGTCAACCCCAAGTGACAATAGCAGTCACAATGGCAAATATTTATGTGGTGCTCACCATGCTCAGAACTAAGTGCTTTATCTGCGTCAACTCAGTCCATAAATTAGGTGATACTGTGATCATCTCTATTTACCGAGGAGGACGCTGAGGCACAGAAAGGTTAGCTAACTTGCCCAAAGACACACAGCGTGGAAGCAATGGAGTTGGACTCTAATTCATTGATGTCTGACCCCAGAATCTGTACCCTTTCTGTTCCTCCTGAACCCCAGGGTCCCTGGTCTGAAAACAGGGTCTACCTCCTGCCCCCACCCTCCTTCTCACCTCCTTGGGTTTGGGAGGAGAGGTCAGTTTGGTTTCTCCTGAGCCCAGCTCGTTTTGTGTGGCCTCCAGCTCCCTGTGAGCATCTCACACACATCCAGGCCCCAGCAGAGGAAGCCTGGGAAAGTGCAACACAGCCCCCTCTGTGCCCAGACAGCCCTGTTTCCTTCTCACCCAGACCCTTTCCCCCACACCCTGTCTTCCCTTGTCAGAACTCCCAGGGGCCCCCGCCAACCTGGGCATCTCCAACATCGGCCCCCGCTCCGTGACCTTGCAGTTCCGGCCAGGCTACGACGGGAAAACCTCCATCTCCCGCTGGCTGGTGGAGGCCCAGGTAAGGCCCATCAGAGGGGCGCCCTGGAGGCCGGAGAGCCGCTCCCGGCCTCAGGCATGTGCATGCTCTTGGGTGCGAAGTCATACGTGTTTCCACCTACGTGAATTTTTACCTACAATCATCAGACGGCCAAGCACCCAAAATGCCCACATTCCCAGTACTGTCTCACCCCACGTCACCTCCACACCTGTGCACACAAGTGCATACCAGGCCCCTCAGAGGGGTAGTGACCAGCTGGCCTGGGAAAATAACCAGCCGCCACCCACAGATCTTTATTTGCTAAATTTTATCATCATCATCATCATTATTATGACATTCCCATCCCCCTCTCCCTCCCCATTGGCAATCATCAACTTGTTCTCTATGTTTGTGGGTCTCTTTCTGTTTTGTTTATTCATTTGTTTTGTCTTTTTAGATTGCACATGTAAGTGAGATTATGTGGTATTTGTCTTTCTCTGTCTGACATATTTCATTTAGCATAACACCCCCTAGGTCCATCCATGTTCTCACACATGGCAAGATTTCCTTCTCTTTTCTGGCTGAGTAATAGCCTGTGCATGTATGTACCACATGTTATCCCTCCATCTAGGTGCGGACACTTAGGCTGCTTTCCAACCTTGGCTATTACCAGTAATGCTGCAGTGAGCATAAGGGTGCATATTTCTTTCTAAATTAGTTTTTTGGATTTCTGTGGATAAAATTGCAGTAGGGTTCCCTTTTCTCCACCTCCTCGCCAGGATTCGCTGTTGGTTGATTGATGGGTGACAGGCCTACAGCCCTGTAAACCCATGATTCTCAGCATGAAGGGAGCATTTAGGGGTTCTAGTGACTTAGCTGGGGTTTTAGAAGGCTGCCAAGGTGTTCAGGGGAATTGCCTGGGGAGCCTGTTGAACACATGGACACCAGCCTCAGATGATCAGCCAGGTGCAGGGCCTGCACAGGAGCAGGTTTATGACATGAGATTCTGATGCAGGAGGGGATCAGGGTCACACATGAAGACATGTGTAAGGGCCTGGGCACAGGGTAGCCCCATCTGGTGCCCTCCAGGTGAGCCCTTGGGTTTAAATCAAGACCTTCCCTGGGCAGGGCTTGAACCTCTTAGAAGCTGGGGCTCAGAGCACCTACCTTGGGCCCGCAAATGGAAAGGTCTAAGGGCATCTTCCTTCTGCAGGTGGGCGTCATCGGGGAGGGAGAGGAGTGGCTGCTGATTCACCAGCTCAGCAATGAGCCTGACGCCCGCTCCATGGAGGTGCCCAACCTCAACCCCTTCACCTACTACAGGTAATGGGGCAGGAAGGGGGAGGGCTGCCCAGACTGACCGGGATGGGCTTCGGCCCTGGGGTCCTGCCCTCACCATCTTGCTTATCCCCTTCCCCCCACCCCAGCTTCCGCATGCGCCAAGTGAACATTGTGGGCACCAGCCCACCCAGCCAGCCTTCTAGAAAGATCCAGACCCTCCAGGCACCCCCTGACATGGCCCCGGCCAATGTGACCCTGCGCACGGCCAGCGAGACCAGCCTGTGGCTCCGCTGGATGGTGAGGCTCCTCGAGGGCAGCGGGGGTGGGACGTCTCCTCCATCCCCATCACCTGCAGAGGTGCCCTTGCCTCCAAGGGGCCACATCAAAGGGGCGGCCACCAGAACACCTACAGCTCCCTCCTCTCCCATTTACGCCGCAACCTGGAAAGGTGCCTAACAGTCATCCTTTGCCAAATGCCCCACCTGAGGAGAGGGAGCTAGAAACAGTGCTGGGCCTTCTCCCCGCCAAGCACTTCACATTTTTAATTCCACTTAATTCTCCCGATAAATCCGCAACAGACACATTCTTCTCCCAGTTTACAGCTAGGGACTCACTCACAGCCACCCATCTCCCAGGGGTGGGCCTGGGGTTCAGATGTAGGTTGTTCCCACGCCAAGTCAGGAGCGAAAGGTAGCTTCTGAGGTTGAGGGGGAGGGGACAGAGGGGCCGTCAGGCTCTCAGACGTCCTCACAGGTCAGGGTTGTCACTCCCCCAGGTGGCCCTGCGGGAGGAAATAATACTAACCTGCGGAGGGCGCGTCCTCTCCCATCAGGTACTCTTCTGGGTGCGTTGTTCAAAGTCAGGCTTTGAACCCTGTCCACACGCCTTCTGGGGGAGTCTGGGCCCCAACACCCACAGCCTCACCACTGGGCCCCCTGCCATCCCATCTTCTAGGGACCATTCTCCCCAGGCTTTCCCCCAGGACGCCATTTCCCCCGCACCAATCCCACAAAGCAGCAATCCGGGAGGTGCTTGGAGCAAGTGGGAATTCTTAGACAAATAAATGGTGGAACAATGAACGCCCCGTAGTCTGGCCCCTCAGAGAGTCCAGGAACTCGAGCTTTGGGAAGGGTCCGCCCCCTCAGGTCCCTGTGGCCACACAGCTCTTTGTCTGCACATTAGGGCTCTCACTAGTGGTACAGAATGGAGCTCGCCCAGTGCTGGGCCTTGGGCGGGGTTACAGAGAACGGAGACTGTCTTTCACATGTGGGGCAGACTGATGAAAGGAGCTGCTGGCTCCCTAGGCCCTGGACAAACGTTGGTTGTTAATTAGGAGTCCCCTCCCAGGTGTTGGCGGTGCTTCAGGCTCAGCCAGCCTTTCCGTCCCTCTTCTCCAGGCTCTGCTCCCCTCCAGGACGGCCCCTGCTAACCTCCTGTGTCGCGCTTTGAAGTTTCCAAATACCAAAAGGCTAAAGAGTCTGATAGTGAGGGGTGGGAGGGGAATAAAAGGCTGCTGCCCTGGCCCCTCCAGTCTTGCTCAATGGTGCACAGCCGGTTCCCTCTGCTCAGCAGGTTAGGGAGCGTGCACACAGGCCGTGCCAGCTCTCAGGCCCATCAATCGCTGCGTGATGGTCTCTGCACTGCTTCACTGAGGATCGAGGAACACGGCTGGCAGGAGGGAGGAGTGTGTAGGGAGTGGGGCAGAGGCCAAGGTATGGGAGGAAGTGGGTTAGATTGTGGGGAGCCCTTGGGAAAGCAGAATGGGGGTGAGAGCTGAGGGCTCCCCAGCTCCAACTCTGCCACCTTCAGAGGAGAATCTGAAGGTCGGCCCTCAGATGACACCTGCCTCAGATCCCAATCTCCCCGAATGGACATACCCCTCCACTGCTTGTCAGCATTGCCCAAGTTCATCCGAACGACCTTGAGCCAGAGACCACAGCCCCACTAGCCTAGTCAGAAGGCCCAGGAAAGGAACATATCTTCCCTCTTCGCTGAGACTCAAACAAGGAGAAAGAGACTGGAAATACAGCATGAGAGACTGAGGTTTGCTGGACAGAAGGACTTCCTGAGAGTGACTGGTACCCCACACATAGGCGGATGCCATCTCCCCACACTGATTTCTTCAAGGCTGGCACAAGCTGAGATCAGGTGTGTAGGAGGCAATAAATAAGTACCTGTTGGCCTCCTGAGAGAGGGAGTTAAGCGGTAGAGGCACTGGGGGCCAGAGATGCCTTGCTCATCAGTGTGTTGGACAGACAGCCTTCGTGGGCCTGCCGCCTGGGTCCAGCTCCCTTGGCAGGGTGATTAATCCATCACATGCATAATGAGGAATGGATGGTGCCTCTCCTTGGAGCCTGCATGGAAAGATAGGGAGATGGAGGCAGCCAGAAACACAGAGTTTCACAATCTAAGCCACTCCCGGGTTGGATGGTGGGCAGAGTAATCTGGAAGGCTCCCTGGAAGAGGGGGCGCAAGCCGGGCAGTCCTTTGTACACAGGGTAAGCCTGGCCTGACGGCGGTTCTTCCCCCATCTGCCTTCTGCAGCCTCTCCCAGAGATGGAATACAACGGGAACCCTGAGTCGGTGGGCTACAAGATTAAATACAGCCGGGCAGACGGCCGCGGCAAGATACTGAGCCACGTGGTCCAGGACCGTGTGGAGCGAGAGTACACCATCGAGGACCTGGAGGAGTGGACAGAGTACCGCGTCCAGATCCAGGCCTTCAACGCCATCGGGAGCGGGCCCTGGAGCCAGATGGTGATGGGCAGGACGCGGGAGTCAGGTACTGCCCCCTCAAGCCAGCCACCCTGTGACTTCCCATGACCTGTGGCAGAGACAGCCCCCTCTCTGTCCTCAGGGCCTTCCCAGGGCACGTAAGCTGGAGCCGTTGTCCCCACACAGCCTGGGCTCCCTGTCCTGTTTGTGCTCAGTCCCGGCAGAGCCCTGCATGTTGCCTGTCCCACAGCCTCTCACTGTTCACACTGTGCCCACCGTCCCCTCTCTGTGCCCTCACCTTTAACCTTGATGCCAGGAGTGCCTAGAAGAACCTTAGCGTAGGGGTTGGGTTAGCTCCCAGAACACCCCAGAAACACAACCAGCAGCTCCTAGGAGCCTGCCAAGGGGTCACCTGCAGAATGTGAGCCCCTGGCCTACAAGCAACCCTCATTTGTCCACATGGGGTTTACCTCATGGTGGCTTTTTCCTGGCACCTCTTACTTGACAGGTCCTTCCACCCTGGCCCAGCCCCACCCCTCACTGCTGTGCAGGCAGGAAATGCAGGCTCATCCTAATGTTAGGCTGAGCAGGGGCGAGGAGGGGGCCAACCAGCAAACAGCATCTGCAGCATTCAGAGCCAGGGGAATCCTGGCAGGGCATTGCTCTGTTTGGGGCACATGCCCCGCTTTCTGGCCCAGCCCCCCCCAACTCCTGTCCACTGTAGAGTCCACTTTGGGTCCTGACATCATTCTCTTTGGTCCCTCTCTCCCCCCAGTGCCCTCCTCTGGCCCCACCAATGTGTCTGCACTGGCCACCACCTCCAGCAGCATGCTGGTGCGCTGGAACACCGTCCCCGAGGCTGACCGCAACGGGCTTGTGCTGGGCTACAAGGTCAGTCCCAGACCTGAGGAGGGTACAGGGCCGAGGCTCTAACCCGGCTTCTCCACCCAAAGTGCCCTGTCCTCATGACCCCTGGTGCCCAAGTCCCTGCCTTCTAGAGTGGACACAGGGAATCTGTCTGACTTCCCATCCACGGGTGGCCAGAGTCCTCCCTTAGGGGTGGAGAGGCTTCCAGAGAAGGCACGGGGTCCTTGGGGCACTCTACCTCCCCCAGGAGGCCACACCGGCTACCTCAGGCCTTACTGTCAGCTCCAGTGGGCCCAGCCTCAGTTTCTATAATCTTCTAGAATTCTTGCCCAATGCTGAGCCTGCCTGCACAGTCCAGCCCTGGCCTAGAAGTTGGGAGATGTGACTTGAGGTCCTGGATCTGCCACTAGTAGCTGTGTGATGTTGAGCAAGTCACACACCCTCTCTGGGCCTGTTTTCCTACCTGGATGCTTTCTCGGGAACCTTCCAGTTCTGTGGCCAAGTGCGCCTTTGTGTGCCCCGCCCTCCTGGAGCACTAGCTTTCCTGTTCCTGTGCCTCCCTGGGGTCGAGCCATCCCAAGGAGCCCAAATCTATCCGCCCCATCCCACCCCCGGCTCCTGGGGAAGGGACTTAGGAAAGTGGCCGGCAGAGCAGACCCAGGCCAAGGCCCTCACCCTGCGCTGGGCTCCAACAGGTGATGTATAAGGAGAAGGACTCAGACTCCCAGCCTCGGGTCTGGCTGGTGGAAGGCAACTCGTCCCTCAGCGCCCAGCTCACAGGCTTGGGCAAGTACGTGCTCTACGAGGTCCAGGTGCTGGCCTTCACACGCATTGGGGACGGCAGCCCCAGCCGCCCTCCTGTCCTGGAGCGGACTCTGGATGATGGTGAGTTCTAGTCACTGCGAGCCGGGAAGCCACCTTGCCTCCCCCCCCTCTGGGGTCACTCTCTGTCCCTGAGAGCAGCCAGTCACTGTGCACCACCAACCCCACTGCCAGGGGATGCTAAGTACAGACTGAGCATCCACGAGGAAGAAGGGACCACACAGGTCAGTTTGACATCTGATTCTTGCGCTCTTTCTGGGTCAAGTGTCCACAATAGAGACTCTGTGCCCATTGTAAAGTCCCGCTCACCTGCGGCAGGTTCACTTTGAGTCAAGGTCATGCAAGGGAAAGGCTGGCTTCTTCCTGAGCACAATCTTCCAGGTCCTTTTTGCAAAAGTGCCAACCCAGCAGGGCTCCCGGCATTCACCCAAGCAGCCCAGGCTGACTGACAGGCCCTCCGAACCCTCCCCGCTCCCCACACATGCACTCACAGACTGCGCCCCACATACATTTGTGGGTCCAGACAAGAATGCAAAAGGAAGCCCAAATACCATATGTCTGCATATTCTAAAGTTATAAATCAAGCTAATGAGCTGTTAAATTAAATATGTTCTATCCTTCTGCCTTGACAAATGTATCCTCAGATGACCTGGAAGACCAAGTTCAAGTTTAGAAATCTCAGACTTCTGGGTGTACTGTGTTGGAATGAGGCATCTCAGGAAGAGTCCCACCCTCCACCCCCAGGTCCCCCTCCACCCGGTTTTCTCCCACCCTCTCCTCTAGCCCACGCCATTCAGTCTCCATTACATGCCCCAAATGCCTACCTCTCAGCCATCCATCAGTCCACAGGCGCAAGACCAGACGTGTGAACCTGAGGCACAGGCTCTTGCAGACCCTGGAAGCATGCTTGGGGCTGTCTGGGCAGGGAATTCCAGAATCCCAGGGTTCCAGGGCGAGGTGTAGGAAGAGGAGGGTGCTGGCTCAGGGTGGGCACGCCCCCTTGCCCCACAGCCGCTCCACTGCACAGGGAGCTGGAGGTCAGACCAGAGGTCAGTCCGGGGATAAGGTGCCCACGTCTGAGGGCATGGATATGTGCGCACATGTGCACACACACTGAGCTCCAGGACACTGGAGCCCTGGTCCCTTCTAGTTCCTGCCAAATGATGCCCATTTCGGGGCAGAAACCTCCCTGCTAGCACCTTCGTGTAAGGACACAGAGCCAGGCATGGAGCAGCACTCCGCAAAATTTTGTGGAGCTCAGTGCCACCCTCCACGCTGCTCTGCAAGACCTGAACTGGGTGCAGGGCCCAGCAGCAGCTACACTCACTATCCCCACCTCTCCTTTGTCCCCTCCAGTCCCAGGACCACCCATGGGCATCCTGTTCCCAGAGGTGAGGACCACATCAGTGCGGCTGATCTGGCAGCCCCCCGCTGCCCCCAATGGCATCATTCTTGGTAAGCATTTACCTTTTCCGTGCCCTGCCCACTGGAAGGAGGGGGTAAAATGCTGATAAGAAGCACATTTGGTGTTGACAGGAGGAAAATGAGGCCAGGAGGTGCCTCTATCTCCTCAACCACGGTCTGAGTCTTGTTTCTGCCACCAGAAATCTCAGTCTGTAAGATTATCAGCTGGAAGACAAGGTCGGGGATCACTGGTTAGCTTTGTGCCTCCAAGAGCCCCAGGCCCCCTGCCTAGTGGCCATCTGAGTAAAGCTCAGCTGCTATTCCTAAGTACGACCAAAGGAGGGCGCCCTGGCTGGCTCAGCAAAGCTCTGCTGTGGGTGGTTAACTGGAGCTAAGGCACAGGGAGGGATGGGGCAGATTAGATGTATCATTTCATATTCAGGTCCCCCCCCCCAACACACACACACACACACACACACACGCAGGCTTGTGGGAGAAGACTCTAGTTGAAAACTTGAGCAAGTCAGTTACCTCCATGGCCTCAGCCCCCTCACCTGAGGATTGGACCTCACCCACTCCATGCCTGGCCCAGGTTCTCAGTCCTGATGACCTGCAACACCTGGCCCGGATGAACGTCTCAGAGAGCAGGCTGCAGACACAGTAGGGCAGGTGCTTTGGACTTGGAAAGACCTGGGCTGGAGTTCTAGCTCAGGTACTTCCTAGCAGGTGGTCTGGCCTCTGCGAGCCTCATTTTCCCCACCTGGGGCTGTCACAGGGCCACAAACACTGTGTATAGAGCACCCATCTGTGCCCCTACACACAGTCACACTCCCCACATGGCAGCTGAGGACACAAGAGTGATCAACAGGGCTTCACGCAGACGAGCCCCAGCCCAGGAGGCTCCTGTGCAGACATTGTGGTAGCCAAGAAAGAAATGGCCCTTTCCTGGAACTCTGGGGGCGGCTTGCCCTGCTTCTTATTGTGGCCTGTGTCCTTCCTCCCCTCAGCCTACCAGGTCACACACCGTCTCAACACCACCACAGCCAACACCGCTGCCGTGGAGGTGCTGGCCCCCAGCGCCCGCCAGTACACAGCCACCGGCCTCAAGCCAGAGTCTGTCTACCTGTTCCGCATCACCGCCCAGACCCGCAAGGGCTGGGGAGAGGCCGCCGAGGCCCTAGTGGTGACCACCGAGAAGAGAGGTGACTACCCACTAGGGCCGGGGAAGCCTGAGGGGCGTGGAGGGGCCCCCGCCCAAGCTGGGTATTCAGATCCTCTCCTGCTGGACAGCCGGCTGGGATCAGCCAGCTAGGAGTCACCTGGCCTGGCCTGGGAAGGAAAGTGGGCTCACGTGCCTAACCATCAAGGTCAGTGAGGGCTCTTGTGGAATTCCGCAGCTGAGCTTGGAGCTCCGCACCAAGGAGCCCACTCCGCCCCAGCTCCCGGTTTTCTAAAGGGCAGGCTGGTGAGACCTGCTTCTGAGACCATCCAGCTGGGTGGAGGATGGGTTGCAGCTCCAGTGCCTCATCCAAGGTTGGGTTTTCCAGAAACAGATGAGACCCACATTCCCGTGAATGGGATCTATTAGACAGTGTTCGAAGGAAAACCAGAAGGGCAGTGGTTCTCAGCGGGGGGCTGCTGTGCCCCCCGGGGGACATGGGGCAGTCTCCAGACACGTTTTGGTGGTCATACTAGGAGGGAAGCACTAGTGGCATCTGGTGGGTAGAGGTCAGGGCTCTGCTTCGCATCCACAGAGCACAGGACGGGCCCCGTAACAAAGAAGCCTCTGCCCCACCTGCCAGCATGCTGAGGCTGAGAAGCTGGGCGGTAGGGCGAGGGTCGTGAGGAGGAAGCTGAGGTCAAGCAGGGGATGAAGCAGTGCCCCACAGCAGGAAACAGTCCCTGTCCTGCTCAACAGCAGGGGACAGTGTAGGTCCCATCTCAGCACTCTGGCAGTCAGAGAAAATAATATGAGGTGTCTGTACCTCCTTACTGTCAGTCTCTGGCTGGGCTGCCCTCTAGAGGTGTCAATTCCCAAGTACCTGGGCCTCCAGCAGCCTGAGGACCGGTAGCTGACTAGGAGCCACATGGGTGCTGGCTGGCTGTTGGGATGGGGCAGGGGCCTCAGGCCTGAGCCCAGAGCACATCCTTCCCCTCCCTGAAAAAGCGCAACCTCTCCACCGCCAGCTCACCTGGCTCACCTGCTCCGCCCTACTCTGCAGACCGCCCGCAGCCCCCCAGCAAGCCTGTGGTGCTGCAGGAGGATGTGAAGGCTCGCAGTGTGCTGCTGTCCTGGGAGCCGGGCAGTGACGGGCTGTCCCCTGTGCGCTACTACACCATCCAGACCCGTGAGCTGCCCAGCGGCAGGTGGACGCTGCACTCCGCCTCTGTGAGCCACAACGCCTCCGCCTTCGTGGTGGACAAGTGAGTTGGCCAGCATCTCCTCCCCACTTCTCCAGCACAACCTGCACCCCCAGGCCCCCCCGCCCCCCGCACGCTCAGCCCTGCAAGCCTATCCTAACCACCCTTCCTTCCTCTCTGGAGCTGTTACAGCTGCCTCTTAATTATCTGTTTCCCCAGCCCAGAAGCCCCTTAGTGAAGCGCTCACCGTCCTCCATTAGCGTTTTCTCCCAGCCAGGCAGCCTCTCCAGCTTATCTTTAACAGCGGAGTGGAGCCTCGCTCTGAAATTCTGGCTTCAGTGTAGTTCCTAGTGGGTCGTATTTTTTTACATTCCAGTGGACATGACCGAGAGTTCTGAACAACACTTCCCTCCTCACCCTCCGCCCCCAGTAAATCGTAAAGGAAGCCGTTTGCCTGGAGAGCAAATGAGGCTTACAGAGCTGAAAAGTATAGTTAACTCTAGAGAACCTCGACCCTTCCTAGATTTACTAAATTCGGGAAAGGGATGACGGTTCCTGGAGGGGGTGGTGTTGGTGCTTTCGTAGCAGGGTGATCCTCCAAGGTCGGGAATATGCAGACCCTTCCTCCCTGCGACCTTTCCTCCTGGGGACCCTGTCCCCCGGGGTCCTATGGCTTGTAATGGAGCTAAAGATGTGGCCACACCCCAAGCTGGCGTGCTCCAGGGACGGCCTGGGAGCTCCGGGCCTGCATGACCTGGCTTCTGTTGGTTCCATGTAACCAACATTCTTTCTGAGCCTCTGTGTTCCCTTCTGTGCAATGGATCAGCATGCCTGCCCCCTCCCTGAGCAGAGGTGGCGAGGCAAGGCCCCAGGGCGTGGGGGGGGGGCGGTTACCTCCATTCATTGAACCTGGTTCGCCCTACAGGCTCAAGCCCTTCACATCCTACAAATTCCGAGTGAAGGCAACCAATGATATTGGGGACAGCGAGTTCAGTGAGGAGTCGGAACCCCTGACCACCCTGCAGGCCGGTCAGTGCCCCCTACCTTCAATGTCTTTCCGTTGGCCCATTGGGCATTTGGCAGTCTCTTCTGGTGGGGAGGGGGCTCCAAAAATGGGAAGGGCACTGGGCCTGCTGGGCCCTTTGTCTGGCTCGCTGGGCAGAGTCCCAAGGAGGTGTGGGCTCTGCACCCACACCCAGCCTGTCTCCTAGTGTTTCTTCTCTGATGACCTCCAAGCTGGTGGCCAACCCCAGAAAACCAGTGAATGGGAGTGGGGCAGCCTCAGCAGCAGCCTACGAGGCCTGTGGCTCCAGGAGCAGAGTGGAGGGGGCTCTGGGCCCTTGGGTCTGGGCTGTGGTCAAGGCCCCAGCCCCTCTCTTCCTTCGTCCTGGCCCGCTGTGCTGTGGAAGTTGGCATGGTGGGCGAGGCAGGCATGGCAGGTGACTTACAGTGGAGCCCCATAGTTCAACGTCTGCAGAGTCTGGTCCCTGTGGCTTCCCGGGGGGCCTAATAAGTCCCAGCCCCCAAAGCTCACCTGTCTGCCTCTCTCCCCAGCCCCTGATGAAGCACCCACCATCGTCTCGGTGACCCCCCACACCACCACTTCCGTGCTGATCCGATGGCAGGTACGGCCCAGCAGCAGGGAGCAGCCAGGCACAGCCTTTGCCACATGCAAACCCCCTGAAGGGAAAGCCCCTGAGAAGAAAACAGGGAGGGAGCCTCCAAGCCCTCCCCCAGCCCAAGACCTCATCCCTCAAATGACAGTAACCTAGTGCAGCTGGGAGCCCGGAGAGACTGGAGATCAGGGCCTTCTTGGCTCAGGGGCCTGGGAGGAGCCAGCAGCTGCTAAGAATGCAATTAAGGATCAAATAAAAGGCTGGATCGTTTTAGCAGGATTTTTAAGAGGTATCATAAAAAGTAGGTTTCTCCTTCTCCGGAAGCCTGTTCTACTCAGTGGTGGGTAGGAGCAGAAAGCAAAGGAGAAACAATGAGAGGGCACGCATACAGGCGCACCACCCTTGTTCTGGCCCAAGAGCAGAGAGAGGACTGGTCTCCCCGGAAACCGGAAATGCTGGCTGGGTCGCAGGCAAAGGGATCGCATCAGGAAGTTCCTAGGCAAGGACCTGCTCTATGAGAAGAGCCAGGGTCAGGCGGGGGCCCCAGAGGTGCTGTGTGACCTTGGGCAAGTGCCTTAACATCTCTGAGCCTCTCTTTCCTGCTCTGTTACATGGGAGGGCATGGTGATACCTGCCCTTCCTTGCCTCTCAGGGAATGCTGCAAGGATGAAATAACCTCTCTGGAAATGCTTTGTGAATTAAAAATGCTCCATGTCACTTTGATTTCTTTTTCTGTTCTGCTCTGTGGCCCCAGAAAGCAGTGGGGCGGGGGAGCAGAACGGAGGGAGGTTGAGCTGCAGTGATGCCAGCCCTATCCATTCCCCACTCCTCCCTGCAGCCACCAGCAGAGGACAAGATCAATGGCATCCTCCTGGGCTTCCGGATCCGGTACCGGGAGCTGCTGTACGAGGGGCTGAGGGGCTTCACGCTGCGTGGCATCAACAACCCAGGGGCCAAGTGGGCAGAGCTGACCTGTGAGTGACACTCTGTGGGACACAGGAGGGTGGGTGGGCATGCTCACCTCCCTGCCTGCAGCTCTCAGCTTTCTGAAATCACTAACCTGAAACCCTGCCACCCACCCCTGTGTGTGCCTCTTACCCCTGCCCCCTTTAGGCACTGAACGAGTGTGTACTGAGCACCTTCTGCATGTATGGCCCAGACCCAGTGGACAAAACATTCAGGGGCTGTGCCCTCTCCGAGCTCGAAGGCTGGGGGAGGAGCCAGGCACTCAAGAAGCAAACCCTCAAATAGATGTCAGACTGCTGGCATGACGGCAGAGGAGGTCGAGTTCTGGAGAGCCTGAGCCAGTGTCAGAGAAGGCTCCCCTGGGGGTGGACGCTGATGCATGGTTTCAGGAAAGGGAGAGCCCAGCATGCGCAAAGGGCCTGCGTGGGAAGGAGGGCCAAAAGCTAAGCCTGCTCCCCTCCCAGGGGCAGCAGTTTGGCTGCCTCTGGTGTCTGGGGAGGTCGCTGTTCTGCTTTGGGGTCCTCAGAATCTAGCCTGTCACTAGGAAAGGTGGCAATTTCAGGAAAGGCGCGAGGGATGAGCTGTTGCATTTTCAGGTTAGGAGGGTTACTTCGGTGCTGTGATGGCTGGCGATGGGATCCACAGGCAGGGAGGCCACTTAGTGGCTAATGCCGTAACAGAGGCAGGGGTGTGAGGTTGGAGCCGGGGTGGCCGGCCTGTGTGGAACGGGGGACCCAATATCGGAGAGGACGTGCGGTGGGCTCCACCACTCACTTGCGTTGGGGACAGGAGCCAGGTGGGAGAGGGAGGGGTCCGAGGATTCAGGTGCCCAGGTGGGTGGTGGGACCACTCGCCAGAACTATAGAGACTATAGCAGGAGGGACATCCTCTGTGCTTTGATTTTTCCTCCCATGATTCCCTTAAACCTTTTGTGCCTTGCCTTCGAGCAAGAATCAGCAGACAGCAAAATGATGGGATGCACAGCGAGAGCGTGTGAGCTGAAAAACTCGGGAGTAGGGGAGCCACCAGCAGGCGTTGTTTTATTTATTTGTTTTGTAGACGTGTGCTTGTGACTTTATGTTGCCTGTGTGCGATGCAGTCATAGTTCCTGGTGGGGAAATAGCTCCTCGTTCATGTGAGGACATTGTGACCACTGTTTCATGCTGGCTCTGCAGGACCGTAGGCAAGGGAGCGAGTTGAAGCGAAAGGGTCCCCCCAGCACTGTCCCCTGGGATGCCAGGCTCCACGGGGCGCACAGTACCTGGTGACCAGGGTGGGACAGCTCTGTCCTGGGAGCTGCCTCCTTCCCCCACTCCTGCCCTGGCCCCTGACTCCACGTCAGGAACCCAGAACACCATCCCCTCTCTCCGCCCCGTCCCCCTCATCCGGGTCTTTGTGGAGGGCGTGTGTGTGCTAACCTCCTCTGTCTGCTGTCTCCCTCTGGCCCCTCCGCCTCCCCGCCCGGTAGCCTTGTTCTCCGTGCGGAACCTGAGCCGGCCCAGCCTCACACAGTACGAGCTGGACAGTAAGTCTTGCATGACGGCTCCTGTCTGGGGCCAACGCCCACTGCAGGGATGGGGGGTGGGGCCCCTGAGGACCCCTGAGCACAGGCCGAGTGGTGCACCCACCTCAGGCTACTTCAAGGATGGGACCACCGCTAGCACCCATGAGTTTCCCAAAACACAGAAAAATGTAGGGGGGTCACCCCGGGGACTGTTGTCCAGGCCACCATCCATCGGGCGTGGAACGGAAAAGCAGCCAGCTCTGGTGTTGTGCGCTGGGTCGGGGTCATGGTAGGAGCTGTTGGTTCGGCTGCTTGGCTGGGCAGGTGTCCAGGCCTAGCCCCAGCCGTGAAGGGAGCAGAGCCCCCCCTTCCTCTCAGGAACCAGGAGGCGTGCCCGCCAGGTGCAAGGCCCAGCCCTCGCTGCGTTTCCGAAGTCCCAGCTGTGGTTCTCCTGAAGGCTGGGGCCTGGCACACTTTGCAGGCCTGAACCGTCCCTCTCCTTCTCTCTTCAGCCAGTGGCCTGCGCAGGCTGCTCACCGGCTCACCCGCTCCTACTCTAGGGGCTGCCGGAATGTCCGCCCAGGAAGGGAGCTGGGGAGGCTAGTCAGAGATGGGGTGGGGGCCTCTCATCACACGCCCAGCAGGGACACAGTCCCCACCCAGGGTGCCGGGGCCCATTTCCTAGGCCTACTGCCCTCCCAGCTTCTGTCCAGGTATCTCGCCCAGGTGCCCCAAACTCAGCAAAAATGCAGGGTTTCACGGCCCGGAATTCACATCCAATAGCCCCTTCCCTTAGGGCTCAGCGCCCTGTGTAAAGAGCTGGTGCTGGCGACTTTATAGCATCTGCCACGTGGGGAAGGCGTGACCTGTGTGCGGGGCAGTCCGGGGTCACACCAGTGTCCCAGCACAAATATGAACAGTGCCCCTTTCAGTCACAAGAATGTGCCCTGTGTCAGCTTGGCCAGGAAGCCAAGCAGCAGCATCTGGGTCCAGGTTCCCAGGTTGCCGGTGGATCCCCCACCCAGCAGCCACCCCTCCTTTTGCCTGTCCTTTCCTGAACCTTCACACGGGGACTAGAATTGCAGTGGTGAGTCATCCCAGTCCCCTGCAGGGCTGTGACCTCTGTGTGTTTCTCCCCTCCCCCACTCTCACCCACGCACAGACCTGAACAAGCACCGGCGCTACGAGATCCGGATGACCGTGTACAACGCCGTGGGCGAGGGGCCCTTGAGCCCCCCGCAGGAGGTCTTTGTCGGAGAGGCAGGTGAGCCCTGCCTGCCCTGTGGCCCCAGCACGCCCTTCCCTGCCCACCCGAGCCCCGCCCCCCACCCTGCGGTCCCCTGGAACTGCACACTCACCACCCCTCACGCCCTCCAGTGCCCACCACGGCGCCGCGCAACGTGGCCGTCCACAGCCCCACGGCCACACAGCTGGACGTGACATGGGAGCCTCCCCCACTGGAGAGCCAGAATGGAGACATCCAGGGCTACAAGGTACAGGGTGCCAAAAAGAGGGTCCAGGGGTCCAAGGGCCAGGCTGGGGGTTGGGAGTGACCCATGGGAGGTGGTAGGAGAGCTCCCCAAGTCCACCCCTGCTCCCGTGGCTGTTTGTACACAGTGCACAGAACCACTGTGAAGCTGACACTGAAGCACCCCTGCCCCTGCCACATCCTGTGGGCAGGCTGGGCTGGGACGCAGGAACTCGGCCCGTGCCTGGTTTCATCACCTCTGGCACCCAGCCCCACCCAGCCCACCCGCTCCCAAAGCCAACCTCAGACCCTGCAGAGTGGCTATTTGGCCAACCCTAATTTCACTGATGTTAATTGGATGGCCAGTTAGCAAAGGACCACTGTCTAAGACTTGGAAATCTGTGTCTAAAAATCATTTCCCGATTTGCGAAGATGTCATGTGTCACGGCAGGATTCGGTTTGTTATAGCAGTCCTTCGTCCTCTTGAACGCCCAGTAAAGGGGGCAGATTGTGCATGTTTGTGCCCACTGCATAGATGGGAAAACGGAGACCCGGTCTAGGCAGCCCAGCCAGGGCACCGAAATAGCAGGTGGCAGAGTCAGACTCCAGGCATGCCAGCCATCAAGGGGTGGAGACGAAGCGCTGAGCACACAGCCACCGGAGGAGCTGGTCAAAGTGGTAACAATCCTGGGTGTCCCTGCCTGGGGCCGTTGGGACACACGGCCTTGGCCACGTTTGGGGCCTGCCTCCTGGTCCGGTGTCCTGCTGGTTGTCTCTTATTCCAGAGAGTGGCCCGAGGCAGAGGCAGGCGGGCAGTGTGTGGGCCACGCCATGGTCACCTGGCTCAGCCATCGATGCAGAGGCAGGAACTGAGTCTCTGCCGAGGTGCAGGGCCCACGTCCATCCTGGTTAATGCTGGTGGCCCTGGTTTAAGACAGATCTGGAATAGGTGTCTCTTTCCACCTAGGGCGAAGGAGGCAGGAGAGAGGAGGAAAGATATCTTTCCAAGGAAACTCTAAGTGTAGCTGACACCCTTGGAGTCCTTGCCCAGGAATGCCAGCTGGGAAAACTAAGTATCGCGTCCTGAGCACATGCCTCCCCTGGGAGGGAGCGGCAGCCAGCAGGCAGTCGAGGTGTGGAAGTCTCCAGTTAATGTGCAGGCTCCGTAGATCCCCCCGCAGACGTCTGGGAGCTCTCCCTTACCTGGGGCAAGGGAGTGTCCGCCTCCCAGCCATGGACGTCGCCCCTTGAGTACCACTGACGATGTGACGTGTCACGCAGCAGTGAGCACAGCTGACAGGAACTGCACACTCAGACTGAGCGGTGACGTGCATATAGGAAGGCACGTCCCTGCAGCTACTGTCTTTCCATGGCACGGGTTTATTGAGCAGTTACTTTGTGCCCGGAGGTGTTCTTGGTCAACATGAGCATGAACTGTAGGGGAAGGAGACTGGGGACGCTCAGAACAGACAGCAGCCTCAGGTGGTGGTGAATGAAGCAGGTTAAGGGGAGAGAGACCCAGGCAGAGGTTTGAAAGTTTACATAGGGTCATTAGGAAGGACTTAATGAGAAGCTGACATGGGAGCAAAATTGCAGGAGAACAGGGTATGAATCATGGATCTGGAAGAAGAGCATTCCCAAAAGAGGGAAGCGAAAAGCAAAGGTCCTGGGGTCAGTGGGGTTTGGCGTGCACCCAGACCAACACAGAGCCTTGTGTGTCAGTCCAGGGCAACGTGATAGGAGGTGGGTCCAAGCAGTGATCGGGGCTGCGTGGTCACTGAATGAAATGACAGCCAAGGAGGGTTTGGGGCAGAAGGAGGGATGTGGATGCCTTGGGTCTTGAAAGAGCAGTAACGGCTGCTGTGCAGAGAGTGGTCTGAGGTGGAGGAAACACAGACCCACAAAGAAGCAGCCACGTGGAGACGTGGTGGTGGCCAAGGCCGGGTGGTGGCATGGTGACAGGGCTTGCTGTCCAGTTCCATTTGAAGGGTAGAGCAGGTGAAACTTGCTGGCCAAGTGAATGCAGAGTGTGAGAGAAGGAGAAGCGACAGGATTGTCGAGCAGTTGGATGATGGAGCTTCCAGAAACAGCGCAGGAAAAGACAAAAGGTGGTGGAAGGAGGAGGCTTGAGGGGCCAGCCGGAGTCAGTTCCAGGCGTCTGCTGGACATCCCAGGGAGACTCCAAACGGCGGGGTGTCTGGGGTTCAAGAGCAGGTCCAAGCTGGAGCTGTGAGCTGTGGAGTCCTCCGCACATAGATGTTGCTGAAAGCCCAGACATTAGGATATCGAGAGAACACAAGAAGCCTGAAAACTGAGACTTGGGATCAAAAAAAGTTAGTGAAGTCTCCAAACCCACATAAAGTATGTGCCTCTTGGAGGCAGGAGGAGTCAGACATGCCAACAACTCCTGGGAATTCAAGCAAGATGAAGTGTAGGAAGCAAATATTCGGGGATTGTCAGACTACAAGTCATGGGCCAAATCTGGCCCTCCACTTGTTTATGTAAATAAAGCTTTATTGGAACGCAGCCACACTCACTTGTTTACAAATTACCCTTGGCTACTCTTGAGTTACCAGCACAGAGTTGAAGAGTTGCAGCAGAGATGTGTGGCCTGCAAAGCCTAAAATATGTATCGCCTGGCCCTTTACAGAAAGAATTCGCTGAATTCTGGATGATTGCTGTGGTTTCTCAGTAAATGGCCCTCAGCTAAGAGTGACCGCTGGCAGTCCCTCCCCCAACCCAGTCTCTTGAGCCCACTCCAAGTAGGTTCTCGTCCCCACAACCACCACCGAAGCACTTCCTGTCCCGGCCACAAGAGTTTTTGTGTTGATCATCCGTGGTCAGATGCAAGCCTCACTCTACCAGGCTTAGCACCAGGGTTTCCCAGGGCGGACCTTTCCCTCTTCCAAGGAACGCATTCTCCTCTCGACTTCCCTCACTGGCTGTTCCTCGCTCTCCGGGGCTGTCCCAGCCCCTCTCCCCAGCCTCTGAACACCGAGGCCCCAGGAACCGCTCCGTGCCCATTTCTCTACGTTCATTCTCTCCGTGTGCCCTCACCCAGGACCATCTCTGCACTGATGACACCCAGATTACAGCCCTTGCCTTGACCTTTCCCTGTACCCCAAGTTCAGCAGGAACTCGGTCTACTGTTGTATGCCCATTACTACCTCAACGCTCACTCATCTACGCACATCAGCAGAGTCTGTAAAAAGGGCAGTAGGAAAGTGAGAAAAGCAAGGATTTCAGAGTAACATGGTGCCCTCACCACCATTCGCACGTGCCAGGTAGGCTCTCGCCCACTTTTACTACCTCCCTCCAGACAAGCTGAGCGATTAAGCCCGTAGCACGCAGAAACCTCTTCTGCCAGCAGGTGGCGACAGATGCCCACCAATCCTCCGAGCCAAGCAGAGTTGTTTCAAGAAGTTTCTGGTCAGCCTGGGGTCAGAGTTCTAGTGAAGAGTCTCTGAACTTGGCTGACCACCAGGCAGGGCGTTAACTGCCCCCTCCCCCTGCCCCCCACCATTGAACATGAATTAATTGGGAGCACTTTTCATTCTTTTACTCCTCATGATCTTTGCTCCTCACCTTTGTTCTGGGAGTAGGTGTCCTAACCCCACGGTACAGACAGCAAAACTGGCTCAGGGAAGTCACTGGCCAGGTCACAGCCTCGGTATATGGTGTACAGAGGTTCAACCCCGGGCCAGCCAGCCTCTGCAACTGGCTTTGCAAACTGTCAGGTGCCAGTGAGTCACCAGGAGTCTTGTCCACATGGAGATGCGCATGACACCCTGCATCCCTAACCCGCACCCAGGTGGTGCAAGCCACTGGTCCCTGCACCCCACTCTTCGCTGGGGTGGGCTCTCCTCTGCACCTGCCTCCCATCACAGGTTCCTATAGAGCTGAGTTGGCCCATTCCCCCCCGTGACTCCATTTTGAGGGATGGTGTGCTGGCGCTGTGCTCAAGCCTGCCGGCATGCAGGGAGCCTGTGCCCTCGAGGGGTTGGTTCACAGTCCAGCAGAAACTGGAGTATTAGGAAAGGAAGGTTCTGGAGGGGGTCCTAAAGCAGCTCTTAAATGCCTCTATACTCTCCTGGGTCACTCACACACCTACCATCCAAGTGTGTGGATGGTTTGAATGCAGGTGTCTCTGACACCCTGGGACAGGCCAGGGCAGGTGGGGGCAGGAGGAAAGCTGTTGTCCACCCCCGTCCCTCCCCCATCACCTGTGTCTGCAGATTTATTTCTGGGAAGCTGAGCGGCGGAACCTCACCGAGCGGGTGAAGACGCTTTTCCTGGCTGAGAACGGAGTGAAGCTCAAGAACCTGACCGGCTACACCACCTACATGGTCAGCGTGGCCGCCTTCAATGCCGCGGGGGAAGGGCCTCGCAGCACCCCCACCCGGGGCCAGACCCAGCAAGCAGGTGGGGGAGAGTGGCTGGAGGTGGGGGAAGCCAGCCTGGGGGGCGGAAGCAGGACCACCTGGCCCTGGCCTCTGGGCTGTTGTGGGGAGTGGAGGCAGTGGCCTGACCCCACCTGCTGAACATCTGGGCTGTCCCATAGGATGCCCTCCAGAGTGCGAGAGCACAGCCCCAGACGGGGGCCACACGTGATGCTCGGAAGAAAAGCTGTCTCCATACAGCCTTGGGAAGAGCCCTCTACCCCACCCCCACCCCGTCTTGCCCCTGTCGCCCACCTTGCCGATGGCCAGTGCACACTCAGCCAGCCCACTTCTGCTCCCTGCCTGTTCCCCAGCACGTGCTAGGTGCTGGGATCACACAGTGAAGGAGATTGCGAGAGCCCCCCCACCCCTCCGCCCCCTCGGGGAAGGAGACAGATCACAAACAAGCTCAGAGGGGAATTAACCTCTGGTGGCTCTGCCAGTGATCCAAGGACAGAGGCAGAGGGAGGACAGATGGCTTTGTTTGTTTGCTTTGTTTTTATCCTCACCTGAGCACGTGCTTATTGATTTTAGAGAGAGGGGAAGGGAGGGGGAAAGAGAGGAGAGAAACATGGATGTGAGAGACAAACATCCACTGCAACTGAACTCGAAACCTGGCATGTGCCCTGACTGGGAATTGAACCCTCGACCTTTCGGTTTACAGAATGACACCCAACCAACTGAGCTTCACCGGCCAGGGCTGGACAGATGGCTTTGGATAGGTTTGCCTGCAGAGGCGTCCCTGAGGGGTGACATCTGAGCTGACGTTCGAGTGAGAAGGGGCCAGCCATGGGAAGTTCTGGAGGAGGGTGTTCCGGGCAGAGGGAGCAGCAGGTGCAAAGGTCTGGAAGCTGGCAGGGTTAGAGGGACGGAGAGAGAGCCAGGTGGTTGGCAAGAAAATGGGAGTCATGTTCTCGAGGGTCTGGGGGCCTTGGAAGGAAGTCGGGATTATCTGAGTGTGGTGACAGCCATTGGCAGGTTTAAGCAGTTGGGCGACAGGGCCTGGTTTGTGTTTTCTAAAGATCACTCCAGCTGCTGTGCAACAGACAGACGGGGGAGGGGGGAGGCAGGGGGAACAGTCGGAGGCTGGGTGGTGGGCCAGGGCAGAGGAGAGGAGGACACTGAGAATCCTGCTGCCCACGCATGCAGCTCCTGCCCTCTAGGTAGGGTCCAGAGTCACTTTTCAGACAGTGTTACACTTGATCCTTCTGGAAGTCCCAGGGGTAGGCAGGGCAGGTGGTGCCCCCATATCACTATGAGCAACGGTGGCCTGGGGAGTGATGCCCCCCAGGGTCCCCCACTGGACCTGGTGGAGCAGAGGCTTGAGCCCAGATGTCTGAGCTTGTCCTCAGCTATCGTCGGCCCCCCTCCTTTGCCTGTCATGGGGCTCTGTCCTCGTGGATTTGAATACAAGCCTTTCATCCTGACCCCCCTCAAGTGTCTTTTCCAACTGCTGCCTCCCATCCTGTAAATTTCCTTATCTCTTAAAGAGACATCAAGGCCTGTGGAGTCAGTTCCTAAGTATTGTTCTCTTTGGGAACAAGCCCTGGCTCCAGGAAAACTCTTCCCCTCCACAGGCTCCCAAGGGTCTGTCTGTCTGCCTGCCTGTCCTGACCATTCTCTGTTGGTGTCATCAGCCGGATGTGAGCCCCTGGGAGCCTGGAAGTTTCTGTCACTGTAACAGCAGGACACAGTGTTCTGTCCCACGATCCTCTAGCCGAGCGGAGGCAGGAAAGGCCCCCTGAGTTCGCCTTCCTTCTTCAAACACTGCTCCCTGACGCTGCCTGTCCCGGAGCTGGAAGGCTCAGGGTCAGGTTAGCTCCGGCTCCGTGGGGGTGGCCCTGCCAAGAATAGCCTGGCCATCCCGCCGGAGCCAGCTCAGGATGCTGCCCAGTTGACGCTTCCTTCCCATCCTCTCTGTCCTCCCCCGAAGAACCCTCACCCCATGTTTTGGGGTTCTCAGTCCAAGAAAGCATCTCTTCCAGAGGGTCTGACTGTCCCTCGCTCAGGCTGCTTATTGAAAGTGTGGTCTCTGGGTAACAGGCCCTGGGCCCTCGAGACAAAAGACACTGTAGTTCTGGCACCTTCTTGTTCAGTGCCTACCCGATGCCCTGAGGCCCAGACACCCCCTGTCTCCTTCCCTACCCCTGGGAAGCTGAAAGAGAAGCCCCACAAAGCCAGGACATGGCCAGGCCCTGCAGACACCCTGGGGTGGGACTCAGGCTTGTCCTGGGCTCTTAGCCAGGGTTGGGGGCCCCTCAGCAGGAGGATCTGAGTTCTCCAACTTGAGGGAAAAGAATACTTGGACTCAGATGTTGGAAAGTGAGTGTTAATGATGCAGCGGGGAGGAGAGGCGGTCCAGTGACCTCTGGCAGCCCCTCCTGCTCGGAGCCCTGCTCTCCTGGTCTTCCGGGGCCCAGAGCCCCCCACCCCTGCTGGTCCCCTGGGCCTGAACAGGGCTTTGAATGTCCAGGGAAGGTGGAAACAAAAAGCCCATGCTGTCTTCCCTCCACACCTGCAGCCCCCAGTGCTCCCAGCTCGGTCAAGTTCAGCGAGCTGACCACAACCTCAGTGAACGTGTCCTGGGAGGCCCCGCAGTTCCCCAATGGCGTTCTGGAGGGCTACCGGCTGGTGTACGAGCCCTGCACCCCCGTGGACGGTGAGTGGGGACGCCAGCGTGGCTCCTTAAACGCCCCTTGCAGGGGCTCTCTCAGGTGGGGTCCCCTCCACTGTCACTGCAGTCCGTGTGGCGTGTGTCTCCCATCTTACACATGGGAAATGGAGGCCGGACAAGGGAGGGGGATTCCAAGGCGAACCAACAAGTTGGGGGCGAAGCTGAAGAGCAGCCCCGGTGCCCTAACTCCCAGGAGGGAATTTCCAAATCTGTTCCTCCCTGTCCGTCGGTGGCCGTCAGGGGACAGGAAGGGAAACCGTGAGGGGTAGAGCACCCTGAGCTGGACAGGTCTCTTTGGGGCCCGCGAAGATGGGGATCCCCTGACAGTCCTGGCCTAGGCATGCCCAGCCCCCAGATTTAGGTCTCAGCCTTACTCTGGGTTCGGCTTTCTTTCTTTGCCCTTCATGGGGTCAGGAACCCCTTCCCGAATCTGATAAAAGACTGGAGCCTCTCCTCAGAAGGATGCCTGAGTTCAGGAAGACGTAGCCCCCTGTCCCCTTCGCAAGCCCAGATCACACACCCTGAGCTGCAGCTTGCCTCCCTCTGGTGCTGAGCCCCATCTGTCTGAGCTGTCCTCAGAGCGTACCCTGCAGCCCCTGCCCCACCCTGCCTTCCAGGCCCTGACGGGACCCCACCCCACTCCCCAGGCCCCCCCCCCCCAGGTGAGATTAGCCCAGAAACCAGGGCTATTTACTTAGAGGGATAGGAAAAAGACTGGGGTACAGCTGCTTGAATCCAGTTCCAGAGCCCCGCATGGCCTTGGCATGTGGCTGGCCTACCAGGTGGCACCTTGGTGGCCAGAGGTGACCACCTCTGAGCTCACTCCTCCTGGACAGCTAAGAATGGCCAGAACAAACGGCAGAGCCATGAGAAGGCTGCAGCACCCAGCAGTTCTGGGTCAGCCGAGGGGACAATGGCCCTCAGTCTTCTCCACCACCACCTGTGTGCCAACGGCCTCCTGCTCCGCCAAGTGGTGCTGTGTGCCCGGACAGTGAGGGGGAGCCAGCCCAGAATACGTGGTCAAGTGCAGGGCTGGGAAAGGGGCCGTTTCTCCAGGGCAGGAAGAAGAGAACAAAAGTCATGGGGAAGAAATGCAGGAGGATGGAACAGGCACTCACTCGTCACAGTGGCCGCCACCTGGCGGGCCCAGCGGGCTCCCCCACCCTGAGAGGTGTGAGCGCCGTGCCCTTGGTTCCTCGTCCAGCAGGGTCTGGACCCCATGGCTGACTCCACACCCTCACATACTCCCGTCTGTCCCGTGACGGCCCAGCCAATAGGACCATCAAGCCCGGTGTATGGCTAGAGGGCACCCAGTCAGGCCACACGGCATCTTTGCACCTGCTTCATGCCTCCACCCTAGGTGCAGGTCAGCAGGCCTGGGGAGAATCCAGGACCCCTTTCCTGGAGGGAACACCAAGGCCCAGGCAGATGAGGGGGTTGGTCAGAAATGTCAAGGAGCACATAGGTACCCAGAGCTGCTCTTCCACATCACCCCAAAGGTCATTTCATTCCTGTGGGAAGTACCTCTTAAACACCCCTTTGTTTATTCAACAAGTAGCTTGGGCACCTACCACGTGCCAGGTGCTCTGCTGTTTTATTTAACCTCATAACATCTGGCCTAAGATGCTCTTGATACCCTCAACAAAGTGAAGCCAGGGTAGGGGACATGCCCAAAGACCCCTGGGGCCAGTGCGGGTCCGAGCACAGCCTGCAGGCAGTAGACCAGTCCCCCAGTGGTGGTGGGCATGCTCAGTGGGCACAGCAGCTGAAAGCCAGTCCTGGCCCTTGGGGAGGCTGGCACGCAGGGGGCATGGGGTCTGCGTGGCACGCAGGGGGTGTTGGCATGCAGAGCGCAAACTCTCACCTCCTGGAAACCATGCAGGCCTCCCCTCCAGTTGCCACAATCTGGGGTGCAGTTGAGAGGGGAGCTGAGGTTGTCCCCACCATAGGGGTTGAAGCTGTCCTCACCTGCCTGCAGGTGCATCCCCTCCAACCTTGGACTGTGCTGTCTTCACAGACACACTTCCTGAAAGGTGATCCTTAGAATTTGAGTTCAGTGGGGGAACAAAGATGGGGTATAAAATATGTCTGCTGTACAGTAGTTAAGTTAAGCAGGATGGTGAGGTTATTTAACAGACAGTATGAAGCTTTTCTCAAACAGGTTTGGCCATGGAGACCTTTTTGCTAAGAGCAGCCTGTAGTGGGAGGGAAAGACAGGAGAAACCGTGTGGGAGACAGCGCATGTGGCCGAGGGCACCAGCCCTGCCTCCTGCCACGGGGCTTTGGCCCCCTCACCCAGGGCGCTCATCTGCCCCACAGTCCCCACATACTCTGCTTCCTGCTCCCACCCCACCCCACCCCCACAACAGGAGTCAGCAAGATCGTGACAGTGGATGTGAAGGGGAACAGCCCTCTGTGGCTGAAGGTGAAGGACCTGGCAGAGGGCATGACCTACAGGTTTCGCATCAGAGCCAAGACCTTCACCTACGGGCCTGAGATCGAAGCCAACGTCACCACAGGCCCGGGCGAAGGTAGGGGAGCATCAGGCCCACATGGGAGCTGCACCCTCCACTCAGCATTCCGTCCCCGACGTGGGGAGAGGTGTCCAGAGCCGTGCTGGAGCTGGACACACAGGGATGAGCAAGATGGGGTCCCTGGCGGAGCCCGTGGGCTAGGGGGCCAACAGACACAGAGCCCACACACAGGAGAGTACAGGGCAGGGCCTGAGGCAGGAGGGGAGGGGTGGGTGTGGAAGAAGGTGTGGAAGAAGGTGGCTGGGCTGTGGAAGGTCACCCGTGGCATCACATGTTTCTTAGGGTGCCACTTACATCAGAACCACTGGGGTTCTTTTGACACATGCAGGTTCCTGGGCCCCAGGAATTCAGGATCTCTGAGCATCACCCTGGGGATGCACGTTTGAACAAGAGCTGAGGGTGACTCTTGAGTACACCCTGTGAGAGCCACGGCGGGGGAGGGGGAGGGAGGCAGGAAGATGACTCTGGCAAGGCTAAAGGCAGGGGCACCTGCTGGCTGCCTCCTTCCTGGACAGGCAAGGTTAGGGGGACAGGAGCAAGGTAACAGTGCATGGGGCCCAAGGCAGGAGGGGAGGGGCTCGGGAGAGGAGCACTGGGACCCAGAAAGGAAAGAGTGGCTTGGTTTGGGTTTTGTGACACTTCTTGAGGTCATCCTTGGGCTGAGGGAATTTTTCAGGGTGCCCACAGTGTTTGAGGTTTAGCTCCCCAAAGTCCCGGTCACCCATGTAGGACATCCCCTCCTGAACACAAAAGCCACCCACTTCCCAGGCCACTCTGCTCCCTCCCTTTCTGAGAAAGGACACAGCCCATCCCAAACTTTCCCTGAAATCCCTCTCCTGCCCTCCTCCCTGCCCCACCTACCAGGTGTGGTCTGGGCCCCCTTTAACACACACCTGGCTTAACCTGGCCCCTGGAAGGTGAGCTGGGCCTGGAGAGGTGGCCTCCCCTCAACTCTCATGAGGGGTTTGCTCTCCATGCTGGTTCGGGCTGGTCACATTTCACTCTCTTTCTGGGCACTTTCTCCCCAGACCCCCTGCCCTGCAGAAGTTGTCTGGCTCCTGGGCTCCACTGGCACAAAGCCCACAGGGCTGCAGGAAGAGCTCACCCCGGAGCCCGGACCCCGGAGCCCGCTCTGCCCTGCACCTGCCCCCAGCCCCTCCCCTGTGCCTCTCACCTGAGCTGGCTTTCCTGGGAAACAAAAGCAGGGAGAGTTCTGTCAGGGCCAAGCAGTGGCAGGGGGACAGGAGATGGCCATCTGGAGGACACGCTGTTCTAACCTGAAGCCTGAAGTGTCCCAGGCCAAGGCAGGAAGTTGGTGGGGGGAGCCTCCGAGGAAGAACGGAGCTGCATCCTGCAGGTGTGAGGAGGGGTCCGAAGGGGGAAGGTAAGCGGTCCCCGTGCTCCCCTCCCCAGGCCAGGCTACGGCTGCACGCAGGAAGCTGTGGTCCAGGATGTAACAGCAGCTCCTTCTCTCAGCCTTGAGTGCTGTCGTGTGCAGAAGAGAACTCGGGGTCCCGAAACCCCCACCCCACCTTTCACACGTCCCTGGGGCTGTGCCCCACACCCAAGCCCTCAGCTGCCTTTGCCTGTGCCATAGGCAGGACACTCATTAGGGAAGGAAGGAAGGAAGGAAGGAAGGAAGGAAGGAAGGAAGGAAGGAAGGAAGGAAGGAAGGAAGGAAGGCCCTCTGAGGCCAGGGTCAGGACTGGCCATGGGGTGGACAGTGGGCTGCCAAGCTCTGTCAGCGAGTCCTTGGCCTCCAGTCCAACCTGCCAGCTCCTGTGCCCAGAGACCTTCCATCCAATGCTGGATCATTAGCGTCTTTCCCAGCAGGCGTCCACGGGGACCACCACACTGGCTCGGCCAGCCAGTTACCCCCACTCACTCCCTGTAGGCAGCAGAGGTCCAGGATGTTCTGCGGCCCCAGCCTCTTCCCTCCTCACCTTATAGCACATGCAGCTGCGGTTGGAGGGTTTCAGGCAGGAAGTGGGGGGACGTTGCTGTCACCGGCCAGGAGAGGTGATATCAGGGGGTCCTTCCACCCCCCCAAAAGCAACCTCCTCCGATCATGGACCTACTCTGCCATGGTCACACCCACCTTCACTGCCCCCCATCAAGCCTTGCATTCCAAAAAAGTCTGCAAATAGGGAAACTGAGGTGCCAGGGGCTGTGAATTGATCAGTCACCCATCTAACGGTTCTGGGTTAGAACTAGAAAGCCAGGTCTCCTGAATCTGCTGCAGGGACCAGAGACTTTCTACTGCCCCAGAACTTGGAATTCGGGGGGTGTAAGTGACTCAGAGGAGAACGTCCTCAGATCCGGCGGGCCCGGTCTTAGATGCGCTCCTTGGGCCTCAGCATGAGCAGGGTTTCCGGAGACTCTGGCGGGGTGGTTTTGGGGCCCAGCCCCCTGCCAGAGCACCGGGGGACAGGCCAGGTGCACTTGGGCTCTGTGCACCCCTTGCCCACTGCGCACTGTCTGCAGGAGCCCCGGGACCACCCGGAGTGCCCATCATCGTGCGGTACAGCTCCGCCATCGCCATCCACTGGTCCAGCGGAGACCCCGGCAAAGGGCCCATCACCCGCTACGTCATCGAGGCCAGGCCTTCAGGTATGCCTGCCCCAGGCTGAGCTGCCGTCCCGGTGGAGCGGGAGTCCACGTCTCACTTCCTCCCTCCTTCCTGAGTAACCTCCACTGGATATGCCTCTGTCTGTTGTCACCTGAGACAGCACTTGTGCTTCTCCAGGTGGAGCTAGAGGTGTGAGTGGGAAACAGGCCACCTCTAGCTAAGGTGCACCCTTTGTTAAGGGACACCCCAGAGGCCCCTGGAGAACCTCACTCAGCACCCGTGGGGACCAGGCAGGTGGAGGATCATTCAGGAAGCCGGAGGAGCAAAGGGTTAAGCGCCCACGTTCTCCACGCAACCCCACTGACCAATGCCCCGTAAGGAGGCCAGCTGTCCCCCAGAGACCTCAGCCGCCTCTTTAAGGCCTGTCTCTGCCATCACGGCTGTCTTGGCAGTCCCTGCCATCGGACCAACCTCTCCTGTCAAGCCTGAAATCGAATCACAAGAACTTCCAAAGCCATCAGGCGATGAGTGGCTGATAAGTTGCTCCAGGGGCTGCGCTGCACGCTCCTGTTTCACAGTCGCCACTGACGCCC
The DNA here is from genome assembly GCA_004027475.1 of Anoura caudifer. Taxonomy (NCBI): domain Eukaryota; kingdom Metazoa; phylum Chordata; class Mammalia; order Chiroptera; family Phyllostomidae; genus Anoura; species Anoura caudifer. Next base: position 110,285 of record PVKU01004481.1, on the reverse strand, counting down.
GCTTCTCCCGGCTCCCCTTACGCACGGGAGCCCTTGGCCACTGCCAGCTCCCACCGTTGCTAGGCTTCCCAGTTAATCAGAAGCGCCAGAGTCAGCAAAGGCTGGAGGCTTGTCCTTGGTCTTCCGTGGACCTGTGATTAGGCAACCGAAGTTGAGACATTTAAACAAAGATTTCACTGCCTGACATGAGCAGCAAACGGTAGTCATAACAGGGAGTAGCCAGGCATGGCAGTAGCTAATACTTCTAATGGGGGACATCGAAACATCCCAGTGACAAATTGTTCGATCCTGGTGGTAGCTGAGAGCTAGTCATCTCAATAGCACGCAGTTAATTTCAGTGGTTCCAGGAAGCAGCTACCACCCCCTCATTGCCATAATCTTAGGCTAATGATTATAGCCGCCAATAGCTAATACACATAGCAGCTCAGATTCAGCCTGTAGCCGGAAGGTGTGCATGCAGTTGGCTCTCTCCCCACTCCAGATGGTCCCTCCCCAGCCGTCCAGTGCCAGCCAGGCGCACAGTTGGCCAGGAGACCGCTGCATGCTTCTAACCTGGGCCTGAGCCTGTTTTTTCCACCCAAGTTGGCCGGCCAGGGTACCAGGCTGTGGAATGTTGGCTCCAGACTGGAGTTTGGCCATGTTCATTTTCCACTGTTCCCTGGGAGGCCCAGCATGGGACCTAGTGTTCTGGGTTTGGAGGCTGTGAGTTGGTCCACACAGGTGGGACCAAGGACTGAGCACAAGAAGAGAATCTAAGCTAAGGTCCCCTGAAGGATCGGGACTCAGCAGTGGCAGAGGGCTGGTGACTGGGATGGCAGGGGGCGAGGAAAGGACGCAGGGTCCAGGGAATGCGGTGCCTCTCTCCACGGCTCCTAGTATGGGCGGTCACCTTCCCACCTCCACACTCCAGAGGTGGTATGTGACCTCACCTTCTGGCATCTTCAGCATGTGCATCTGTGCTGGGCAGAACCTACTAAACACACCCACTGTCTATGAACCATGGGCAGCCAGGCTAGGGAGACATGCACTTAAGGTTTGCAGGCCCACGGAACCCGCCCTGCAGGTCAGCTGACTCCCAGGGCTGGAGGCTAGAGCCACACAGCATGACATTCCAACAGCTTCTGGCCTGGCCCAGGTGCCCCAGCCCTACCCTTTGTTTCTGTGTGGGGCAAAACAAAGTAGTTCAGACAGCAAGCAGGAGGCCCAGCTTCTGGGAGGCAGCAAAGTCTCGGACTAGCCCATCCAGCCAGCACTGATTCAGCTGCTGATGGCTCTGGGCACCCGGAGGGTTCAGTGCCAGGAGGAATTGGATGGCTCTGGGCTGAAACCCCAGCTCTGCCACTTATGGCCAGGTGGCCACAGGAAGATGGGTTTAATCTCTCCGAGCCTCAGTTTCTCCATCTGTAATGTGGGTGCAATAGTTTCTCCTTCCCGTTGTTGCTGTGCGCATGGAGAGGAAGGCCCTTCGAGTCATGATGCTTGATGAGGAATGAGTATCCCTGTGGTATGGTCGTCACCACCATCATCATCCCTGTGACTGTCACAAATGAGAGAATTCAGAATCATGGGAGCAAAATGGGTTTGCACCCCAACACTCAGATTTTGAGGCACGCAGTACCAAAATTGAGGCACACAATGTCATGAAGAGGCTACAAAGGAGAGATTTGCATTCATTCATTCCACACTTAGAAGATGCCTGGGCTAAGTGTGGGGCTACGCAGACAACTTGGGCGCGATCCCTGCCCTGCAGGAATTTCCCAGCCTAGCAGGAGTGAGAGAGAGAGACATTAGACAAAAGACGGGATGTGCAGGAGACGGGAGGCACTCAAAACCAAATAAAGATGGCAGAAGGTGCGTGTGAGTCTTGGGACCCACAGCCTTTGGTCTTGACCTCAGAGAGCAGACAGGTCCCCACAGCCACCTTTGTGTTGGAGAATCTGGGTGGGAAGGGCAAGAAGGCAGCCTCATCAGGTCCCTCCCCACTCTTGGTCCCAAATTCCAAAATGCTGATGGAGGGTGTGGCACCTCCACTATAGTTCTTGACCGGGGTGGATCTGCAGAAAAGTGTGGTGTGGAAAACAACCCACATCCATCCGCCCCACAGAAGGACCAAGCTGATGCCAGGGAGCCTTTGGGCCTGAAAGGCAGCTCTTCCCAGAAGGAGCTTAGAAGCAGCTGAGGAAGAAGGGTGCCTGGGGAGGGTGAGGCTGGAGGGCCGGGAGGGGCATGCTGGTGGGGTGGGTCCTGAGCAGTCACAGCCCTCGGTCCCTGGGTGACCTGGGTGACCTCCCTGGAGCAGGTCACGGGATGAAGGACCTGGGAGCTCAGCCCACCGAGGTTCTTCTAATGCCTCTGGACCCCTGGTCCACGTGAGAAGGGAACTTGCCCAGGGCCCAGGTGGCTTGACACATCAGTTCCCAAGTAAGCCCTGCACTAGCACAAGCAGGAGGGCTCACCCACTTCGCCAGGGCCAAGCCAGCCGCACGAGCCCCACGCAGAGCACCCGGCCAGGGCCCCTCCCAGTCTCTGCATGGTGCCCTGGTGGACGCTTGCTTCATTTCTTACATGGACAGAGGACCATTGCCTTTATCTTAGGCTGATAAATTTAGACAATGGAGGCTGGGGAGGCCTGAAAGGGAAGTCAGGAGCTCAAAAGTTGGGGTGATTGGAGACCATAAGGGTAGGGTACAGACAGGGGTCCCTCTGGCCCTCTCTGGTCCCTGTTTCTCCTCAGATCCCTGCCCCTAGACACAGAGGAACCTGAGGACTCAAATCCAGCTCCTTGACCAAACACTCATGGGCAACCCCAATCCCTTTATCAGCTGTAAAAAAAGAAAAGAGTCCTCTTTTTTATCTGATGCCACCCCTCTGTATGTTTTGTACAGGAATGGGGATCAGAAACAGAGGGCCTGGTTCAGTGCAGGGGAGCTGGGGGGCATAGGCAGTGTGGTAAATGCTCGGCAGCCACTTCAAGTCACGCTGACCAAGGCTGTGTAATGCTATGGAAGGTGGAGTGTGTGGAATTTGGCCCATGAGGGCTACAGAGGTGAGCCTGTCTGTCTGGGTGTGCTACTGGTTGCTTGTTACAGTATTTTCTGCATAATATACATTTATAACACTTTATAGACATTTTAACAGAAAGAATAAAAGGGTCAGATGCTGCAAATGGCATCGTTTAAAAAAAAAAATCCCTCCTGAGGACCTCCTAGGTGCCACGTGCTGGCCATCGGTGTTGACACGGCAGAGCAGACAGGCCCAGCTCTCAGGGAGAGGCAGGCAGGCAGAAGGGGGCCTCCCCCTCACGGGGTGCCTCACCCCACCCCTGCACTCTTACAGATGAGGGGCTGTGGGACATCCTCATCAAAGACATCCCCAAGGAGGTGACCTCCTACACGTTCAGCATGGACATCCTGAAGCCAGGTGTGAGCTATGACTTCCGGGTCATCGCAGTCAACGACTATGGCTTTGGCACCCCCAGCAGCCCCTCCCAGTCTGTGCCAGGTACTGGCTTGTGGAGTGAGGGGTGGAGGGTGCCCTTGGAAGAGGCTGGGCGTTGGGGAAGGAGGAGAGGCAGCAGAGGCCCCGAAGCACTGGGGTGGAAACCAAAATGCACTGTGCTCTCAATGCTCCAAAGCAGTGAGCCCTGGGCCAGGGCCTGAGTCAGCTTTCCACTGTGGAAGAAGCTGAAACAATGGCTCTTTTGGGTTCCCTTTCAAGGATTCCAAAAGCCCTGGGCAGGGGGCCCAGTGGACTTGTGCATGAATCAGTGGGCCCAACATGAGAGCTTCCGTGAGCTCATCACCCAGGAGATTCAAGGGCGCCAGGCCATAAACTCTGGTTTCCATAGAAACCACCCCCAAACAGACAGAGTCAGCAGCCAGTGGAGCACAGTGCCCAGGTGGGGTGGCCTGCCATCCACCCTTTTGTCCTTGCTGCGTTCTTCTCATCCAGCATGTCTCAGAGCTCACAAAGGACTCTAATCTCAAAACCTGTGACCTTAAGGCTGACCACTATCCACTTTTAGTCCCGGGAACTCTTCCCTCAACGCAGGAATATAACTCAGAATTTCTACTCACCAGGGGAGTTTCAAACACCCAGCTGCCTCCCTCCTCCCATACACTTTCACCCTTGTCCAGATGGATAGGACCGAATCGTGGGAAACAAACACTTGAGGACAGAAATAGAAGCCAGCCCCTCATCAGGGTGGATGAGACAGCCTGGTGCAGAAAGCATAGCACTGGGGACTGGGAAGGAAGGGGAGCCCCACCTGGAAAGACATTTGAAAGACCCACTCATGTCGACGCTCCCAACAACCCCGCTTTCTGCTACCAGAAAAAGATTCCGTCTCAACTAAACTTGGGGACACACTCTACCAGGCCCACCACAGGCCAGAGAAGCACCTTTCCAGTGAAAAGTTGGGTCTGCCCATTAAGGTAGGCCGTGGGTGGCAATGGGGAGAAAGGAAAAAGTGCAAGCACATCACCCCTCCCCCACTCCAGCCCAGGTCTCTGGCAGACATCACTAATCAATCCTGGCACTCTTTCCTCATGAGTACAGAAGGAACCCCAGAAGGCTTCTCAAAACAGCCCTGCAGGGTGCTCCATTCGTTGATCAGAGCTGACACTAAAAACAATTGTCCCTCCCAACCTTGTCTTGGGTTCCACCTGTTCAGAGGGCACAGACCCCACCTACACATACACTGAGGGCAGGAGGTAGGATCCCTGCTGAAGCGGGAGGTTTGGAGGCAGGAGGGGCCGAGCACCCTGGCCCTGACACCCAGTCCGTGTTGCAGCCCAGAAAGCCAGCCCGTTCTACGAGGAGTGGTGGTTCCTGGTGGTCATTGCCCTGGTTGGCCTCATCTTCATCCTGCTTCTGGTCTTCGTGCTCATCATCCGGGGCCAGAGCAAGAAGTACGCCAAGAAGACAGACTCTGGTGAGCCGGCACCCAGCCCTGCTGGCTGGGCTGGACTTTCCCGTGGCTGCCTCCCTTTCGGCAGGGGCAGGAGGGATCTCTCTCTCTCCTGGAAATGCCCAGGCTTCCTACACAATCTCCACCTCCAATTTTGGTTTCAGCTCTAATGAGAGAAACCAGGCAGCCCAGCCAGGTGGGGAGAAGGGAGATGGGGGAGGGGAGACCACCGGGTCTGATGGAATGGGTGAGTGATCGGTGTTGATCTGCCCCCCTCCCCCTACAGGGAACAATGCCAAGTCTGGTGCCCTGGGCCACGGGGAGATGATGAGCTTGGATGAAAGCAGTTTTCCTGCCCTGGAACTCAACAACCGACGACTCTCTGTCAAGAACTCCTTCTGCCGAAAGAATGGCCTGTACACCAGGTAGTGGACTCCCTGCATGGCATACCAGGGGATGGAGGCTTGAGGGCCAGCAGGGCCCAGGTTTGGGAGGGCCACGGAGCAGGCCATGCCCACTTGGCCTCACCCTGTCCTGGAAACCGCTTTCTATCACAATGAGTGGGAATGGTCAGCAGAAAGACACAGCAGGGCCTGGGCAGCACAACCCAGGGCCAGGGCCACAGCCTGGGGGAGGGCACACTGGGAAGAAAGTCACAAGGAGCTGGGTACCAAGGGTTTCTGCCAATGACAAGGGACAAACACCTTGCACAAGTTTGCAAACCAACCCACTGCTCTTTGAAGCCAGCTATTCCTAGAAACAGCCTGAAGCCATGATATTCACTTGCCCAAAGGAGAGATGGACCCAGCAAGAGTAGGCTGGACAGACACACGTGAGTGAGAGGGGCCAGGAGCTCCCCATGGTTGCTTCTGCCCTACCTGTCCTCCTCCAGTCCCGGAAAGAGAGGGCTGTCTGAGTGTAAACATGTTCCCCTGAGTCCTCTCTCATACCTGCTGTAGTGGTAGGACAGTTTGCTCCCACCTCCCTGCCTCCCCACCCCAAGTCCACACTCTCAGCATCGTCCTCAAAGGGCAGCATCTAACCCTAGCAAGGACAAGGCTGGTGGCAGGCCAGCTCTCTCCTCCTGACTTCACTCCAACCCCAGACCCTCCTGGCCCACTCCCTGTGGCCGGCCATCCCTCCCGTTTCCAAGGACAGCAGCAGCTCACAAAACTTCTCTGTCTCATCCCGGAGGGAAGAGGCGATGTGTGTGTTCTTCAGGAAGATGAGGGGCCAGCTCTCCCCCTCCGCCAAAGAAAGGGACATTTGAGGCCGTGGTGGCAGGCCCAGCATGGCCACCACAGTCTCGCCAGGCTGGCTCCAGGGCCCTGCCACATGGAACAAGGGGGCGTTTCACCAGCGGCCTGGCCTGGCCTGGCCTGCCTCTCACGCCCACAGCGTACACACACCGCGGCCCCTGAGTGACCCTACACCACTGGATATACACAAAAATCCCATTTGCACCAAAGGAGCCTCAGGCTCTGGGCCCGACTCAGCCACGGTGACACTGCCAGTCCCCCACTCACCTGCATGTCACCAAGACAGCATTAGACTGACACCCCATGTTCTCCCTCCTCCGTGTCATCTGTTTGCTTGTCTTGTCTACATTAAGCTGCGGCTAGTACTGTTATTATTTTATTTTTCATACAAAGACATACTTTGTCAACTAGAATGTGATCAGTGCAGATACTATACAGAAGGTTAGCAGTGAGGGGGCGGAGGTTGCTGGTGACAGATTCCCAGGTCGCGGGACTATTCTCAGAGCAGCTTTTCTGCAGCAAACAGCTCCAGCCCCTGCGTGGATGGCTGGGGTTCAAAGCTTCAGTTCCAGAAAACCTTCCTGGAGCAGGCTGGGCAGGTGTTGGAGCATTAGGCCCTGGGCAGTACCTCCCTTGCCCCCCATCCTGAGGACAGAGTCATGGAGGACCCCAGCCTTGCCCACTCTCCAGCCCCTAGGCTGCACGGCTGCCCCCGCCCCACCCCCGACCATGGCAGGCGGAGTGCCCAGACACCCTACCCGGGGTGTGTTGTTAGTGCTGACGATGCAGAGCCAGGCTCCAAGTCACCCAGAAGGGCACAGCTTTCCACAGGTGGGGCGTGACTGAGCCCCGGGAACCGCTTCCTGTCTCTGAGCAGATCAGTGGCCAGGAGGAAAGCGGTGCTTTTCTTTTCTCTTCCTAACCCTGTGCCGACTCTCTAAAGCTCACCTTGTAAGTTTAAGGATCCCAGGGGGAGTTGGTCTGCAGTGCAGGTCTCCAGGCCTCACCTGAGAATGCGGTTCCCGAGGACTCAGTGGGGCCCAGGATGCTTTGTAACATTCACTGCCAGGTGATCCTGATGCCTGAGGACTTGGAACCACAAGTGGGGCATCTAGGCACCTCCCCCACCCACCATTTCCCTTGGAGCTGATTCTGGAGGTTGGTCCAGCACCTTCGGCACCCCGAGCCTTCCCCAGCCCATGGTCCACCTTCCAAGGCACAGCCTGGGAAGAGCATACACAGTCGGGTGAGGGATCTGGGGCCTTCATACCTCCAGGCCTCAGTGTGGCCTCCCCGGACCAGAGGAGGCAGGTGGCTCTGAGTGGGGCCACCTCTCAGCCTCACCCCACTCTCCCTAGGTCTCCGCCCCGGCCCAGCCCGGGCAGCCTGCACTACTCCGACGAGGACGTCACCAAGTACAATGACCTCATCCAGGCGGAGAGCAGCAGCCTGACCGAGAAGCCCTCGGAAGTCTCCGACTCGCAGGTGAGGGGCGAGAGGGCCAGGCGCCCTGACGGGATGCGGGATGCAGAGCGGCCCCTTTGCAGAATGCTGGCGTGCACGGAGGCCCAGCCTGGGGGGAGCCCATCACATGCACTCCCTTCCCTCCTTCCCTTTATGGGCCTTAGAGACTGAGGGGCCCCAGGAAACTACCCAGAAGTCCTGTGTGGGTCAGCTGCCACCTGCCATGCTCTGCTCAGAGTTTGCACCCAGGGCCCATGGGTCCCTGGAATCTTGGTCGTGTAAGATACCCAAGACCATGGTCCTCACCCTCTCATGGGGTGAGGAGTCACCCACATGCTCAGTTACTCAGTGGCTCCAGCCTGCGAGGCTCCTGAAGGGGAGGGGAGGGAGGCTGACATAGCAGCCTGTCTTGCCAGAGCCGGAGAACCGAGACTGAGCTGGTCAGGGTCAGCATGAGCACCAGAAATGAAGGCCGGGTGCCCTGGGGCCCCAAGGATGGGAAGCAAGAGAGGCTGATAAGGCATTAGAGCTTTGGAGGCCCAGATCTGAGTTTGAATCCCGGCTCTGCTGCCAGTGAGCTGAGGCATCCTGGGCTTAGTAGAAAAACCTCTCTGAGCCTCAGTTTCTCCACCTGTAGAATGGGCAGGGGTAACAACAGGCTCTCATGGGGCTGAGATCAGGCATAAAGAAGCTTAGCATAGGGCCTGGCACGTCACAACTGGTGAATAAACGTCAGCTCATGTATTAAGAAGGACACAGTGCCTTTGGGAGACACAGAGCTTTAGAGAGGCTGCCATTAGGTGGGCCACTCGGGGACACTCTGTCCCAGGCCAAGGGGAGAGGAGGCAGAGTGCATTCCAATGAAGGGATGCTACAGCCTCCCACCCCAACCCTCATGGCCTTGGCCAAGCCTGGTGGTTGCCGAGGAAGGGCCAAGAAAGGCCACTGTGTCCCACGCCCTGGACCTTTTCTGCCTGGTCCTGGGAGAGGACAAGAAGGAAGAGATGCCAGCAGGGAGCAGGGCTGTGGGCCGCGTAGGAGGTGCCAGCAAGCCTGGGATCGGCTGTGGGCCCCGTGGACCGAGGGCCTCTCGCCCACTGCTGTTTTGTTCAGCACCGGGGTTATTGCTGGGCTGGGCAGAGCCAGGAAGGCTGGAGCTAGCACCCCAGCTCAGCTGGCAGGGACAGAGACCCCAGCTTAGCCTGGCTTACGTGGGGACTCATGTGATTCAGGTCGCAGAATCTTCTTATGTGTATTTAACTCCTTGCAGTCACGTGGGTAAAGGGACTTAAAAGGCCATGCTTCCCTGAAGCAGGATGTTTTGTCTTTCTCCCCAAAGAGAGTGATAAGCATTTAGATTCTAGGCACTCAAGGTAAAATTCAAAAAGGTAAACTTGCCATGCCCATGGGGCTGTAGCAGAGGACTCCCTAAGCCACACTTCCATCTACAGAGAGCAAGGCAGTGGGCAGCCAGGGGGCTCGCCATGTTGCTCTGGCCAGCCTCCCTTGACCTTCTACAGAGGGCATTGTTAATCCACCCCCGGTGGCTGAGCGCCAGCCCTTCAGGGAGCAAGTTCTCTGAGTGCAGGAGGTATTTTCGGATGTTTCCAGAGCTTTCTCGGCCATCCCTGCATGGGTCTGGAGGACCCTCACAGGGGACACAGAGCTGGTCCCTGAGGCCATGCCAGGCGCCTGGCCATCCTTAGGCCATCCTTCTTTATAAGCTCCCCCAGGGTGACAGATACTGGGATGCTTAGCCATGGGCCGCATTTGTTTGAAACAAGCCCATCACTTGAACACTGTTTCCATAGCAACCTGGACCCAGTCACAAACAGACACCCCAGGAGCATATATCCTAGTGAGAGGAGGCTCCCCGGCTCCAGTGTCAGCTGTCACAGCAGAATGCCCGGGCTCCCTTCCAGGGCAGCAGACCTGGCGACTTTGGGATGGTTCGGCGTTTGAGTTGGGGGCTGCGTTGGATTGAGTTGGGTCTATTTACTCCAAAAGCTAAGCTCCATGAAAGCAGGGACATATGACAGTTCTGTTGGCTGTTGTATCCCCAGTGTCCTGCATGGCACCTGGCACATGTCACTCTGCACATTCTTGTTGAAAACATGAAAGGGGCATTGGGGTGCTGGTCACACTGTGCAGACCCCAGACCAAGCGTGGTTCGCAGGTAAACAGATCTGTGGTTGGCCTAAAAGTTATTCCCTGTGACCAACACCACGACTCACACAGTCGAAGAGGTGTCACCCTTATGAGTCACACCACTGACAAAGGCCACAGCCCTGGGGCTGTGCTCAGGGTCTCATGGGCCTCACACTTCATAGCGTTACAGTGACCTTCGGAGGCAGGCATTAGCAGGAAACTGAGGCTCAGAGAGCTTAAGCAAGTTGGCTCAGGTCCACCTGCCAGAGGGGAAACCCAGGGTCCCGCTCCCATGTTGGAGAGCCGGAGCCCACAGGCCAGCCCCTCGGGCCTACCCCCGTGCTGATGCTGTCGCCCTCATGGCAGAACTTTCTGGAAAGGCCTTAAGAACTGAGTGATGAGACAGTCTTGAGAACAAATAACTGTGGAGTGCAAAAAATAAAAATATAAAACCCTCAAGCCTATCTTCAAAGGATAAAGACAGACACTCGGAGGAAAGTGCTCCGAACCCTAACGTTGTTCCCAGGAGAGGCATCCGGGGTGGACGGTGGGTCACAGGGGTCGCAGTCCAGCCCCAGAGAGGGCTGCTTTGAGGGGCAGCCCCAGGTGGTCGTGATTGGTGTGTGGCCCTGGGCTGAACCCCAGCTCCGCCCCTTACTGCCTCTGGATCGGGCAGGGGTCCACCACAGCCTCACCCACGCAGGGTAGCAGCACCGCCTGTCCAGAGGGCTGTTATACGTAGTGCACTGAGAGAGAGGGAGCCAGGCCTGCCCCATGCCCACCAGCATCACTCAGGTCTGCTAGCTCAGGAATGGGCCTTTGGCTTTTGGACTGCAGCAGGTAGCCTGGCATGCAGGAGACTATTGCCAGAGTATTGGCGTCCTCAGAAATGGGAGAGCCCCGGGAGACCCTGAGAGGGTGCGGCTGTCCGTACCCATGTCCCTCCAATCCCAGGGCCCTGGTTTGCTGCGCCATCGTGAAACGTCCCATTGTTAAAATGTTGGATGGCTTCCATACCTGTTGGTAAAGAGCCACCACCCTGAGCCCCAGGCCTGTGCAACTCCAGGGTTGTGCCTGGTTCAGCGAGGGGAATGCTGGACCCTGCTTCAGGACCCTGGCAGCCCGTCCCCTGTGACTCTAGCGTCAGGTCAGAGTTTGTGCCTTAACAGGTAGGAAGGCCCAGATGTCAGTGTTTGTCCATCCGGGGTGGTGAGGGCTCTCCAATGGGGGTGGGGGTGAACAGACGCCGATTTCTCAGCACTCATTTCTTGAGCCTGTACTCTGAGGATGTAGAGGTGATAGAGACATGGCCCTGCCCCCTGGGAACTCCTGTGGGCTGGAGGGGACAGGCTGGACACAGAGCCACTGGCCTCCTTCCAATGCCCCTGTCACCAACATAGTAAGTCAATCCTGTGGCCACTCACTCTCCCCCCTGAGGAGCCGCAGGGCTGTAGATAAGTCTGTGGGGTGTGGGGTGTCCACCGGTGCAACGTTCAATCTGGGATTCCTGGAGGGGATGTCACCCAGTCTCCTGTTCTGATGGCATGTCCCGAAGGGTCAGGGGCCACACAGGCTGGCCCCTCTGTGTCAGCTGCTCTGGAGGGTGACTTCCTGTCTTTTGGAGTCCCCTTCCCCCAGGTCCTCTGACAGTGAGTCTTGCATCTGACGCCTGGTTTATGTTCTAACTCAGACCACCCAAAACTCACTCTCCAAAGCCGGTGGGGATTTGCCAGCCAGCTCCGTGATATAGTAACAAACAGAAAGTCGATGTTTTTGCAAACAGACAAACATGAAGTGATGTGAGAAAGGCTATTGGGGCAGTGGTGAGGCTGGGGGGCTGGCTGTCCCCAGAGGGCACAGGGGTAGGGGTCGGGGCTGTGCCTCCAGGGCTGCAGGAGAAGGGTTCCAGGCTGCTGGGCAGGAGCCACACAAAGGCTGTGGCTTAAAGGGCCTGTGGCTTGCCTGCAGGAACTTCTGAAAATGAAGGATGGCTTCGGTCCAACTTCGTTTTCAAAGTAAGAGCCCAAGTTTGGTATAAAATGTTCATAGTTACCACACAAGAAAATCTCAATGGGAGAGAAATTCCAAGCCATGGCACCTTCCCTAATCGCTCTTCAGGTCTTCGTGCCACCCTGGCAGCCCCGCTAAGCTCATTGTAGTGGAATTAAGCCTATGCAGAAAAGTGAGAAGCTGTACGGACCAGTTAGATTTTCAGTGTGGAGTTGGCCAAGGACCGTTTAGTTCTTTGTGTAAAATAAAAGACTCATTTTTTATTTTCACCAATAACTTCATTGATTTGGATATTTTGAGTACTTCAGCTGTCTCCCACTATTGGTTTCTAATGGGTAGAGGCCAAGGGTACTGTTAAACATCTTCCAGTGTGTAAGACAACCCCACAGCAAAGAATTACTTGGCCAAAATGTCAATAGTACCAAAAAACTTCGCAAACCACTTTTGTCACAGCACAATCTCTTTTTGTTTCAGTTGCATTTTTACCTTTCTTTTTTTTGTAAGATTTTATTTATTATTTTTTAAAAGAGGGAGAAAGAAAGGGAGAGAAACATCAATATGTGAGAAATACATTGATCTGTTGCCTCTCGAATGCCCCCAGCTGGGGACCTGGCCTGCAACCCAGGCATGTGTTCTGACTGGGAATCGAACCAGCGACACTTTGGTTCACAGGCTAGCATTCAATCCACTGAGCTACACCAGCCAAGGCGCATTTTACCTTCCTTGAAATAATAAAGCATAGTATGCCAAAAATGTTGCCTGTCTTCTTTCATCTTTAATATTAAAATAGCTGCACAGAAATTTACCAATAGGTTTGTTTTTAATGCACACTAATATGACAGCTGTCCAAATGCAATCTAATAAAATTGCCCAGAATGAAGTTAAAGACAACTAAGCACTACTAGAGCCATCGTATGGAAAAAAACTAAACAAATTTTTGGCCAACCCAACAGTACGTTTTGAACACCCAATCGTAATAGTGAACATTTATGGAGCCCTAGTGGGGAGCCGGGAGTAACTGCAAAGATTATTCCAGAATGGCACCACTTAACCCTCTGGGAGGCCTGGTGGGTTTGTGACTGTTTCGGATAAAGACAGAGGCCCCAACCCAAAGCCGGGCCCCACCTCTAGACCTCCTGCACACCCATTGGGCCCTGCGTAGCACCTGGGAGGGGTAAGCCCTGGGTTTGCCCTCCGTGGAGCCCATCCCTTCCTTCCTTGGTGCATTTACTCAGCAACTATTTGTTCTGCACCAGGCACTGTTTACATGTGGCAGCTACAGGGATGACCAAGACAGGCTCTCATGAATATTGCATTATGATCTATTAGGGAAGACCACATGTCTGTAAATAACCACATTTTGACTTCTCATTAGAATATTATCCCCAAAGTAAATACCTTCAGGAGGAAAGTGATGAACGAAAGGCTTCTTCTCCTTTCCTATGGCGCAGATAAAGCACTGTGAGGAATCCTGGAGGAAGGTTGTATCCTCCTGGAAGCTCACAGAGGGCTGCCTGGAGGAGGTGGCATTTCAGCTGGGCCTAGAAGTGTGAACAGGACGGAATCATGCATAGAGGGGAGGAGTGCAGCTTCAAGTTTGGCTGGAGTGGTGGAGGTGACGTCACCTCCCCTCCCTCTGTTGAGTGTCCTACCTTTTGCCAGCGTTTGCCTCTTGTCCATCAATCAGGTCACAGGTCTTACAGCTTCAGCGAGGCCCGTCTCCTTTGCCGGACCCACAGAGGCCCGGAAGCCCAGCTTGTGTCAAATGAGAGGCACACTGAGGCAGGACAGAGAAAGCCTGGGGGGGAGGAGGAGCCACGTGTGGGGCACCTGCTGTGCTGAACTCTGAGCTTTATACATTCTCATTTAACATCTAAGTGCCCTGCCATGCAAATGGAAAGATCCCCATTTCACAGCTGGGGAAGCTGAGGCTCGCAGAAGTCAAGCAGCCAGTGGGGATTCAAATCTTGGTCCAGCTGGCTCTGAGGCAGTGCCTGCTGCAGCCTGGCCTCACCCAGCTGCCCGGCAAAGGGGAGATTGACGGAGGGAGGTCTTCACTGACCCTGACCCCACTCCACATCCCAGTGACCTCCAGGAGTCCCCTGACCTCAGGTGTCTCTGACACCTGAGAGCTGGCGCACACTGGCTATCACCTGATCTGTAAGGGCACAGGTAGCCTATGTGACATTGTGCCTGAACTGAAATTTTCAAAGGACATTCGTGGGAGATTTCTAACTATTTTAGTACAAAGAGCCGCAGGCCCTGACAAAATTGAGCCTCAAGGGGGCGACCAGTGAGGGAAATACTTAGCATGTCGCCCCCCAACCTCTGATCTCTAGCCCTGCAGCCCCTGCAGGAGGGGACCTTGTTCACTCAAGGGTAAGGGCGTCCAAGGGGCCAGACTCACACTGGGCTTCAAGCTGGACTGTGCTCAGGCCGCACCTGGGACCACAGAAGAGGGTGGGGCTCCTGCTTCCAGTCTCTAGAGGAGCTGCACAGGGCGACCTTCCTGTCATAAGGGGCAAGACATTCCTGCGGGACATCACGAGAGTCGGCAAGGTGCGGGCGCCCTGCCTGGCCCCAGGGTCTCTGTGCCCATCCACAAGCCTGTATGGCAGAGCCCTTCCATCGCTTGCTGAGTCTGCTGCAGGAATCTCTGCCTCTAGAAACCAGCAGAAAAGCAGAAGACTTTCCTTTGCCCCCTCTCTTTTGTTCCTGTCTTTTCTGTGGACCCCCCTCCCCACTCCCATCACCAGGCCTGGAGTCCTCACCCCGCCCCTCCCCAGACCCCTGTAATTGCTGATTGAGTGGCTTTGAGGAGCTGTTAAGAGGCCCAGGAGCAGAAACAGTTGCCTGATTGCCTGGTGGCCTGGCGGGGCTGCCCGTGAAAGGCCCCCTTTGTGCTGGGCCGGTTACTGGGAAGCTGCATTCAATTACCGAGGGCCGCGTGAGAGTTGAAAGCCCAGAAAGGGAGCCTGTGGTCCCCCCTCGATTGCTTTCTTCTCTTCTCACCCCACCCCCACCCAGAGAAGAAACAGATGTTCTCGGAGATGGAGGCTGGAGAGCAGTCGCTGATGCAAAGACCCCCTCCTTTGGCTTCAGGAGAGCTGGTGTGGTGGGGGGAGGCAGCCGGGAAGCTAGCCTCCGGCCCATTTGGCTCCCAGCTCTTCCTTTTCTCCCTTTCCCCTCACCCCAGGAATGCTGCCCCACAGAGTGTCTGGCACACAGTGGGTACTCAACAGATGGTAGCTGGCTGGAGGGAAATGATTGGACAAATGGGCTTTGGGATCCGGGGACCCCAGGACGGCCAGAGAGACCAGTTCTCCAGCCTCACAGCCATGCCTCCCTCTGCAGAAAAGCAGGGGGGGGGGGGCGGGAACTGTCTGAGCAGGGTCAGCCTCCCCCACCTCCCCTGGCCCCTTCCCGTCCCTCCTGGTGGGACTTCAAAGCCTCACCCCCCAGACTCACCCTTGCTCTCTCCCTAACAGTACCTGTCACAGCATTCTTTCATTTGTAGCTCATTTCACTCTGTGATCTGCAGGGACATATCCACCTTACAGACTAGGAGGATGTTAAGTGGCCAAGTGAGCCAGGGGATGGGTGCCAACTTACCTAGCCCATAAGAAACAGAGTTGGGACTTCTCCATGCCACAGTCCCTGCTACCCCACTCATTCACTCTGGGATGGGCCCAAAATGATTTGGGCATTCCTCTCCAAGACAGCCACCCCAGCCAGCTGGCAGGTGCCCTGCCAGACAGGCCTGACCTGCAGGGGAAACTGTGGGCACCCCTTTTTGCACACCCCCACACTTACAGACCCTCGCTGCCACTGGACCCAGGGGAACTCCAGCCTCCTGCCTCATGGCATAACCACAGCCCGCTCAGACCCCTGCCTACTGGGGCCAGCCGCACCAGAGCCCCAGGCATTATGTACCCCTGTCCCCACTCCACCCCCTCCCCACTCTTGGCATATGGAGCCTTCCATCTGTGCAGGGGGCGCGGGGGCGGGGGGGGGGGGGAGAGCCTTTGTTCCCTCCTGGGCCGGCAGCTGGGCAGTAGGCAAAGAAAGGGGCTCACATCATGCTGCACTGGGTCCTGGGGAGCCCAGGCAGGGACTTCCCATTGTCTTGGTCCTGGGGATTCCTGCTGCGGGGGCTGGTGAGGAGGGTTAGGGTTAGCGGCAGGGACCGGGTGTGGAGGGGTGAGGAGGAGGGGGGACCAGAGGACACAAATTAGCGGGTTCACTGGGAGTATTTATCACTCAGAGGGGACAGGGCTCTCGTTCCCCATCTTGTGACCTCTAGGTAGGTGTGGGCTTTGGAAAAGCCAGGCAGCGCTGCGTTCAAGCCCAGCTCATCGTTTCCTTGGGCAAAAGTCACTGGTTACAGCACAGAGCTGTGAAAACTCAACACGGGACGCAGGCCAGCGTTCCCGTGAGTAGTTGGTTGGGTTATGGTTCTGTACGTCGGGGCTATTTCTCTTGAGGGTCCAGATGCCGCGAACGAGAGCAAGTGCACATCGCATCTCCCACAGCGCAGCGCGCGTGGGCAAGGCCCACTGTCTGGCTTCTTTGCCTGCAAAGCTGGACACAGCTGATCATCCCAGACTCGTTTGTATTGGGCTCACTAGGTTTCCTTGCTGCGGTGTTTTTCCAAAGTGTGTTTTATTTAGGCTGATGAAGTTAACGTACCACCTCCAAGCACACACTCACTGGGCAGAGTGAGGTGCCCTGGGCACGGTCTTCTGAGCTGTATGTCTTTACGGGTATGCTGTTCACTAAAATCAGTGCCTCTCTTCCAGAGAGTTCTAAGGGTGTCCCCATCTGCTGTCTTCTCAGTTGCTGGGAGCCAGGAGGGGGGGCGGTGCATGATATTTTTAGCTCCACAATTCAAATCCCGATGCTCTCACACTTCGCAGCCCAGATTGACTCTTGTCTCACACTGATTCCCCAATAGGCAGATGGAGCCCATCCCAAGGACACCAAAGGACCAACAGGTTTAACAACGATCTAATACATTACACTTCCTTTGAAAAGCTTCACGATAGTCATCGCGTGACAACCCAGAACTTCGGTTGATGCTTTTCTCACACGTATCGCATGTTTTCATTTTGGACCACACGTGGGTGAGCAGTGTCAGGAGTCTCTGTAGGTCTTATAACCTGGCCCTGGCCTTGTCCCCAGTCACGGACACAGTAAGCCAGAGGTTGGACCAAGACTGGAACCCAGCATATCGCGCGCGCAATACTCTGCCTTGAAATGTACCTTTTGTTATTATTCAAAGATGGTGTGGCCAACAGATCAGGAGCCAACTGCCCCTGAAAGACAGTCTGTTCTTTACAGTTCTCAAGAACGGACACACTACGCCACGCAGGGACACCCAGGGAAACGCCAGAGTCGGGGGCTTTTCCTGTGGTTCCCACAGGAAAGTCAGAGCAGGGGAAGCAGGCTTTGGCTAGTTTGAATAAATTCAGGGGCTCTGGAGGGGAGGGGCTGTCCCCTGTTGTCTGGTACCTGGCCCTGGGGCGAGTAGGGAATAGTGGGTCAGCACGTGGGAGCCCATTAGAGAAGGTGGTGGGCAGTGGGCTCTCGATATGAAATCTGCTGTCTCCAAGAACGGACGGCCCAGGAGGGGCAGTCCCACCTGGGTCAGCAAGGCCCCGGATGTCAAAGCATCAGGAATACCAAAAGTAAAAAGGCATGGTTAACTCAATCTCAAAAACATTCTGCTAAGTGAAAGAAGCCAGACACCAAAGTCACATATTGGCTGATACTACTTGTACGAAATTGCTGGAATAGGTAGGCCCAGAGAAACAGGAAGTGGATTAGTGGTTGCCAGGGGCAGGGGTCGGGGGGGCTGGCTGGGGAGGAAGGGATGGGAAGTGACAGCTAATGGGCCCAGTGTTTTACCGGAGGAGGGGGGATTAAAATGTTTTGAAACTGGATGGAGGTGATGCTGCCCAACTTTGGGAATGCAGTAAATGTTACTGGAACGTACACTTTAAATGGTTAACTTTAGGTTGTGTGAATTTCACCTCAATGTTTAAAAAAGATTGGAACTCAGGTCTTCTGATTCACATGAGAAATCCACAGGCTTTGTGCCATGATCTTCTCTGAAGGAAGCAAAAGGCCTAAGAGGGCACATGCCCTCTGGGCAGTGCAGAGGCTGAGAGGCCCACGGTCCAGGGTTTGGAAGAGGCCAAGCAGACGTTCAAACCCGAGCCCTCTATGCCTCCCAGCACTGAGCATGCAGACCTGTCCTCACTGGGCCACTGACCCCCCGGTTCTCTGTCCTGCCAGGGGAGCGACAGCGAGTACGAGGTCGACCCGAACCACCAGAAGGCCCACTCTTTTGTCAACCACTACATCAGCGACCCCACATATTACAACTCCTGGCGGCGGCAGCAGAAGGGGATCTCCAGGGCCCAGGCGTACAGCTACACGGAGAGTGACGCGGGGGAGCCAGACCATGCCACCGTCACCAACAGCAGCAGTGTCCAGCAGGGCAGCCTCTTTCGGCCCAAGGCCAGTCGGACCCCAACGCCCCAGAACCCCCCGAACCCCCCCAGTCAGCAGAGCACCCTCTACCGCCCCCCCAGCAGCCTTGCCCCTGGCTCCCGGGCTCCAATAGCAGGATTTTCATCATTTGTGTGACCTCCAAAGAGGAAAGAGAAAGACGGCACCAAACTCCCCCTCCAACCCTCCCCGCACCGCCTGCCAGAAAACAGAAACACCAAGAAACCAAGTCGACTATTCACCTCCTGAGTTTATTTTTCCAGAGATTCCAGGGCCAGCAAAGCCGGAGTGAGAAGAAGGGAGAAGAAAACCGTGAGACAACATGTGTGGCCAGCAGTTGGTCAGCTTCACCACCGTGGGGTTGGCTGCTCCTCTGGGGACGGTGCAGAGCTGGGGGTGTGCCTGGGGCAGACAGGAAGGGGTTGAGCCCCTGGAGAGAGAGAGGGGCAGAAAGGCAAAGGGCTGGAGGGCTGCAAGGCAGACCTGAATGAAGGGAGAAGCTTCTGGAAGTCTAGCTGGCTGCCCCTCTTGCAGCCAGTGCTGGAGCGCTGGGCCCGTCACTGGCCGATGCTATGCAAGGATGGGTGTCTCTAGGCAAAGCTCACCTCCTCTCTCTTCACCCAGCCACTGCCAAGTGCGTCCCTGTCCCTGGCAGGCACAGATAGTCCCTGCCACCCCCCTGCCCTGCTCCTCACCCCCCACGGCCCCCCTCCCTTGCTCAACTTCTCCATCAAACATTGAGTTTATTTAGAAAACAGAAAACAGCTGAAGGGTGAGGATTTGCCTAGCTAGCTCCTTATTCCTAACATATTTTTTCTTGTAAATTCAAGGAAGACGGCCCCTTAGGGTGCAGGAGAGTCTCTCTCCCCCGCCACTGAGCCCAGCCATCTCTTCACTTGAACTCACTGTGCTGAGCACAGAGGAGCAGAGATGAACTCCGGGAGAGAGTAGGGGCACAGACCCGGCTTCGCTGGCACGATCAGACAAAACGCAGGCAGTCAGGCATGTAAGGCGACTGCTCTGACTCTCCTCTTTCTTCCAGTTCAGGTACTACCTGCCCCAGCCCCAAAGGAAAAGGGGAAAGAGACAACTGGGACAAGGAAATTCAGCTTGCCTGGGGCTGGGGAGCTAGTGGGGGGTGAGGGATGGCCAAAGCAGACACACCTCTCTCCCTGGACAGACACCTTCCTCCTGCCACACACATGCGTGCACACATGTACACACACATGCCACATCCCATGCACCAGCAAGGAAAAGGGCCTCTGGGTCCTTGCCAAGAGAAATCCCTTTGGGTTCTTCTAGCCAAATAAGACACTCACTTTCAGATCTGTGTTCCTCTCACGCTCACCCCATAGCTCTCCATGTCTAAAACATCCGCCTCCTAAAGCACAAGGGCTCAGAGGCCCAGACGGGCGGCCAAGTCCCTGGTCCAGAGGCCAAGGCTGCTCGAGTTTGCCAATCTGCTCAACACCCAGTTTACAAAGAGTCGAAGAGCATCCCAGCCCCCGTGATGGCTTCTAGGCTTGGCTCATCCTAGCCAGGGCCTGGAGCAAGGAGGGGCCCATCCAAGCTGGACACAGTCCCTGAGATGCAGTCAGGCAGGCCGGAGGAGCAGGTCAGATGGGACCAAGGGACAAGAATAGCTGATGGGAGGCAAAGCTCTTAACCACGCACAATCCACTCCAAGGAATGTTCTTTAAAAAGCCGCTCCAGTGGTCTGGATGTTCCCATCAGCTTGGGACTTCTGGGTGCAGGGGTCAAGGGGGGAGCCTATCTAAGCCCCTGGGCCCCTGGTACCCCTAGAGCTGGAGATGAACACCTGCCTCTGGAAAGGAGATGGCCAGCCCAGCATGTTCAGTTCGGCCTGGGACACCTTAGTGGGCAGGACTCCCTGGAGTGCCAAGCACAGCCACTGTGTCTGCCCACTGGGAGGTGGTGGCCTATGGGGGGGGGGGCGGTGGTAAGAGAACACTTAGGGGGGCCTGAGTGGAGAATCTGGAGGTGAACCAAGGACAGACAGGGCCTGTATACCCAAAGCAGGGCCAGGGGCCTGAGGAAAGGGCCAGCCCAGCCATGGGCTCCACACACTGGGACCCACCCCCGGGAAATATGTGCAGGGGAAGTCAGGACACAGCTCAGCAGACAGGCTGACCCAGCTCCAGGGTCCAAACACAGCCTCTCACAAATGGGGGGTTGGGAAGGGAAAGACAGTCTTTCCCCCAAAGGAGGACATGGTCTGAGGTCCTGCTTTCATATACATCTGGCGTTTCCATAGCAGCACATCTGCAGCTGCCATGTGACCACGCTGGCGTTCTCTTTCCTTTCTGCTCATCTTCTCCCTCTCCCTCTCCCTCTCTCTCTCTCCACAGCTGTGTCTTCTTCTCTATCTGCTGTGTGTTTAACCATTTAAGGAAGTTCCCAGTTTGCATTAGGGAATTATCCTAGCCCAGCCCAGGGAGGAGTTCGGGGGCGCGGAGGCAGGGATGAGTAAAAACATTGTGTGTTTGTGTGTGTTGTACATGAGGCCAGACTTCCTTTGCCGTTCATGAATCACCTGGTGTACTAAGGTGTTTGTTCACCCTCCCTCTGCCCCCACGTGCTCATTCACACCCGTGCTGGCACACATGTGCGGGCTCACGCACATGCACTCGCAGGCACAGGAAACACATCGAATGTGTGTTAGCCGGGGGCTCTTGCAACGACCTCCGATGGCTTAGGTTGTCTAGCTGTGGGGCACAAGCAGCCCGAGTCACTCCCACTTGGGGCACAGCTGGGGTCTGTTGTCTGAGGTGACCAGGACACTGTGCAGACCAACACTCTCAGACAAGTCCCTGAAAGCAGGCTGGGCCCAAGGGGAAAGTCCACCCTTAGCCCTTCCCACCCATCTGAAATGTGGCCTCCACTGCCCCAGCCCAACTGGAAGCCCTGGTCTCCAGCTGCGGAAGGCTAGATTCCTGAGTGGCCGTGTCTTTGCCCTTGTTTACATATCTGCTGGGGCAGTGAAGGCTGCAAGCCCTGGTCCAGACCCCTGGCTGCATGGGACTGGGCACTGCTCATGGGTATCAGGGAGCCTCCCTGACCTGTAGTTTCCTGGGCCAATGACGCCAGGGCCCCTGTCCATGTGACTCCACCAGATGCAGGTTCACCAGGACACTGAGCACCTGGCACCTTTGGCTTTGCCTGGCTGTGGCCTCGGGAAATCTGGTGTGGCACCCAGCAGCCCACACTCCGCACACTGGGGCTGCCCTTCCCCCACCTGGTCGTGCCTCTGGTGTTCACTTCAGCTCTGCATCCAGACTGCCAAGACAAACCAAAAAGCTGCTCTACGCTCCTCCCAGGGCTCCAGGGAGTTTGCAGATCCAGGCTACCTGCCCTGTCCCCCATCTGACACTGCTGAGTCTCAGAGGGAACAAGGACCCCCCCCACCCACTGCCCCACCCAGCACGTGCTGCCTCGAGGCCTTCTGTCTCTGCCCACACCTCCCTGGGCGGTGCTTTTCAAGGTGCCAGAGACGCCCCATAGCCCACCCCAGACAGGGGCTTCGCTCCTCTTCCCACGCGCACACCCAAGGGTGCCCGAATTTCGGGAGGGGCGGGAGGGCTGGAGGGGGAGGGGGACCATCTGAGCGGAGCCGCGGGCTCCCTAGTGCCTCTGTGCAGCCCTGCCTGGCACAACCCTGCCCTAACCTCCGCCCAGAGCACAGGTGCCGCTTGGGACCGCCCCCTTCCATCCATTTCCGTGAGAATAACCAAAAGCATTTAAACTTGTTACCTTTCTTTACACATATAGACTCCAAAAACAGAAACCAACACAAATCTTTATTTTTTTGATTTAAAAGATATAATGAAAAATTATGGGGAGAGTATTCATGATGGCAGGTGTCTATGTGTAAGAAAATATATATATGTCATATAGCTTGTTAGGTTTATTTTTTAAATGAAAGGTAAGAAAGAAATTGATTTGAAATATATACCATGAGAAGTCCCATGTCCTGTCAAACTTGTCGGTATTTTATAAATAAATTTTTTTTTGGAATTCTGAAGCAGCATTCATTTTTCTTTTCCCTGGAAGGTAAATGGGGACACCTACCCCCATATTGTTCTTAAAACAGTCTGCTCCCCAGACACCCATCCATGTTTAGCCACGCTGTGCTTTTGCAGAAAGCGTCCAGGGTCCAACTTATTTGCTTTCTTAATTCTTCGAGGAGTGGGCACCTTTAAGTGAAATGTATCATTTGACTTATTTTACCTTTTGGGATAAGAGCCACTCAGATTATGCCAAGTTATAGGCAGAAGTGGTAACAATGTGTAGTAACAGTGACGGCAGCAGCTGACACGGACGGCGTCCAGCCCTCGCCAGGCACTGCCCTAGTGACTTCACGCTGGTTAACTCAGCAAATGCTTGTGACGACCCCCTAGCAGGGGAGCCGGATCGAGGAGCGGTTAAGGGGCTTGCTCTTGAGGCTTGGGAAAGCCAGGATTTGTACTCAAGCAGTCTGGCTCCCGGGACCCACGTGCTGCCTCTCTGATATGTTAAGGCAAGTGCCTTGCCTGTTTTCATTTTAATTTCAACAAAGCCAGCACCCCTGGCCCTAGGGATCTTGAGACAGTGAGAGCCACCGTGGTGTTTGGTGGATCTAACCAACTTAATCCACCCAGGTTTAGTGTTAAGGCTTGAATCACCGAATTTATGAGTAGAGTACAGCGGTGTTACATTACACCACATTTATCTCACAAGCATTAAGTCAGATGGATTCAAATAAAAGAGAGCGAAGGAAAACATGATTTTAACAGCACATATAACATCACTCACTGAGTGCACTTTAGTCTGTGTTATTGTATAATGCATAGCAGACATTACATTATCCGTAGAGGCTTCTCTGTATAATCAAGACATAATTAAAGCAGGGAATTTTATATGTGTACATGTATACATATATATGTATATACTTTGCTTTTACTTAAAACTTACAAGTGTAAATTCATTCACCAATCTTTTTGCTAAGGTTGAGCCATAGCATTTATATTTTTCTTTTTGGGGGAAATGAGCTCAATGTATGGAGTTGTTTTTTTTTTATTATCTTTCTTACATGAACTGCATCTATAAAGCATCATCATTGAATTCCATTTTCTATCTCTTTAAACTAAAGCAAAAAAAATTATAGACATTATGCATCGAAGACTGCTGGTTTCCAGTTCTGCATGTAAGGAGCTTGGAAGTCCCAACAAGTAAAAAGCTGAACTCACTAAAAATCAACGGTTCTCCTCAGATCCGTCAGAGAAGTGAAGTCACAAGGCAGACTGCAGCCCCCAAACTGGGGAGACAGACAGGAATCCGGAGCACCTGGATTTACCAGAGCAGAAAATATGGATTGATATAAGAGCAGAGTCCCAGATTTTATTATCTTGCCCTAAAATTTTACAGTTCTTGTCCATTCTAATTCAACCCACTCCCTTAGTTTTGCAACTTTTTCCTTTTCTAAAGCATTCAATGTAATTTTCAAAGAAATGATTATTCTCCTTTTGCACCCTAATCTTAGCCACTTACATCATATTTAATTCAATTATGTAGTTACTATAAAATATACAGCTGCATAAACACGTTTGAGAGCAGTGATAATTGACTCTTTGTAAACTCCAGCTGGATTTGGCAGGAGCAGATTCCTCAGGGCTCTCAGCCTTCAGCATCCAGGGACTATGTGCATCTTCATGGTTTACAGACAAATACAGGGAATCATTTAATACGGCCGGTTGGTTAAGTGGAGGGCAGATAAGGGAGCTTCTCCTGTCTATATTACAGTGCACTTTGTTGGTCATAAAGTACAGCACAGTGCATTCTGCACTTTATGGCCAATTTTCAAAGTGATTAAGGGATTTTCAAGGGTAATTTTGACTCCCCATAACCTTGACATTACACATAATTTGGAACCCAACCCCCCACGTTAGATGCAACTCCTCTCCGACTGGTTTGAGGATGTTTGGTTAAGGGAAGGAACGTGGAAGATGTTCTGGAACAGGAGTCGGACGAGTGGGTTCTGGTCCAGAACAGCCACTCACATACTGTGAGTGCTCTACCACGGATTGGATGGATGGAAAGAGCCCATGAAATCATGGGATTTGAAAGAAAAGGCTTTAACCACCAAAAGCATGTCTTTCTGGAGTTCGAAGCACCAGTGTTCCTGACCTAGAAGTTTCACGGTAATATTCTTTAATTCCAATCTTCCTCCTCCTTCGTTTCTAGTCCTAGACTGGCCCATCCCTAACCGTGGCCAGAGGATGTGGACTTTGGCTGTCTCCAGCTTCATTACCAAGTCAACTACACTAGGGAAAAAAGGATGGCCTACACCAAAAAAAAAAAAAAAAAAATGAGGAAGGTAAGTCTGCTGAGAAGGAAGGAGAGGAGAAGGGAGGAGCTTTCCAAAGCCATGGAGACATGACGGGGTATCACACACTGGTTTGCATTATACATACTACTCTTTCCCACTGAGACAAGGTAACTGTACCTAGAAAACATCAAGGAGACCTCTGAGAACTCAGTGCAGTTGCTTTTCTTAAAGCTCCCAGGGTTATTAAATGGGAAAAGCACTTCTGATTGGTGAAGCTAACCCAAAAGAGCAGACACGGGTTCCTACAAATTCCAGTTTGAATTTGAACTTGAGTTCAACCTCTATCAGACTCTACTAGCTCATCTGTGGAATGGGTGCAATTGCTGCCTTTTTCAACATCAGACCCATGGAATGAAGCACACAGAAATAACCTCTCAGACAGAGGTGACCTTCCTAGGGGTTCTCCCCTGACTCCATTTCTATTCTTTCCCAGCGTCTTGGTCTAAATATGATGTAGGTGACACATGGTCCAGAACCATCAGAGCTGCATTTTTTTTTTGTTTTGTCTTTTTTTAGTTTCCCAATCTTGATGGCAAAGCACTTTGGCAGTGAGGCTTGGCTGGAGTCAACAGATGGAGAAAGCAGCTACTATTTTTCTTTTTTGACGTCGTAGCTTCTGGCAGGGAGGAGTCACTGAAGCAGCTGGCTCTGGGGTTTGGGAGGAGGCCCTGCCACTGGGCTCAGTGCAGGAAGGTGAGGGGAGATAAGGCTTGGGGGGGGGGCGGGGCTGAGAAGTCAGCTCCAAGTGGATCAGGTCAATTGGCTTCATCAGGCTTGAGATGAGCTGCCTCCACCACCTGCCGAAAGGCTCCCAGAGCACACTGCAACCAGCCTTTTCGAAAGCTGGCTTCCAGAGGTTCCAAGGAAATTCAGACCTCACCACTTCCTGTTTGGGGACTGTTTGGGCTATTCAGAGCCAATTGTCCAGAAGCTAAGCTGTACTGTGGGAGAGTGAGAATGGAAATAATTAAGTGGTGTTTGGTTCACTTTCCTCCTCCCAATGTTAGTTGTCCAAGTCAACCAAGCCCTATAGATTGGTGCTTATCATTCCCCCGCAGCTTCAGCCACCGGCCCAGGCTACCCCAGAGTATGCTGGGGTTCAGAGCCCAAAGAACATCACCCATTGCTTCAGAGGATCTGGATGCAACGACACTTTCAACTGTGACCCCCTGGACTCTATCCTGGGCAAACGGACCCACTCTACTACCGACCTGACTCTGAACACGCAGCTCAGGTAGATGGGGCTGCAGGGTAGTGGGGGCTCGGCCGACTGCCTGCACCAACATCAACTTGAAGGGTTTAGAATCTGCTCAGCAGCTCTTTGTGGGGCCCAGATGAAGTAGCCAATGAATAGTGTCACCATAGGTCCTACGTGCCACCGATTGTCCTGGTATAATTGTTAATCATGCTCCTTTTCACTTCAGTCAATACATTACCTGGTCCTCCTAGGATGGCCCTGGGACCACCATGTGAAAGGTCTGGGAGAACTAAAGGGCCTGTCTCCTGGACACAGCTGTGATTTGGGGGTGGGAGAGGATGGCATGGAAGACCCAGCAAGTCAGGCGCCTTCCAGCGCTGGATCTCCTGCGCAGCTCTACCACCCAGGGTGGGACGCTGTGATCCCAAATCCAGAGGGAGGCTCACCCCTTGTACTGTGTTCTCAGACCCTACATCCTGCCCCTTGAGGGTCTGTGCTGTCCTCAGTTCTCCCTACTGAGGACTCAGGGGCACTAATGTTGGGAGGGTACTTTCCTGCCTACATTCTTCTGATGGAGCAGGTCTTGTTAATAGAATTGTCCAAGAGAAGAAGAAATACTCTTCTCTTCCTTCTATTGGTCCTCCTCTACCCCATCTCCACCTCCAGTCCCCAAGAACTCCTGACGGTGACATCCGGTGGAAATTGGGGGGAAATCCGCACAGGGACTAGGCTGTCCCCAGGAACCTTATTGGTCAGCAAAAACAGGCTTCGATGGAGGAAACCTGAGTTCAAGGTAGGGTTGCTGGATAAAATGCAAACAAAAATGTGCTTGGGACATATTTATCCTAAAACATGATTTACGGTTTATCTGAAATTCAAATTTAACCAGGCACCTTCTATTTTTATGGGCTAAATCAGCCACCTGGCTCAAATTCTAACTATACCAGATGTGGGGTTTCATGCAAAACTTTCGGAACCTCAGTTTCCTCCTCCAGGAAATGGGGATGTTGAAAACTGCTCTGGGTTCCTCACCAAAAAGGGCCTGGGTATTAGCAGAGCGATTACACGTGAACGTCATTTGGAAGCCATACAACACTCTACACACCGTAAGAATTATCACTATTGTTCACGGATAAAAGGACACTGGGGTCACCCAAAGGCTTTGGTTCTCGGCACAGTTCTGGCTCAATGAGTCCCAACCCAGTTGGGCTCTGCCTACCTCAGGGAATGTCTCAAAAGAAAACCTGTCTGTGGCAGACGTTTCTGCGTGGTGTGGGCCCAGCTCCCACTCGGAGATGCACAGGACCCACGCCCACAGAGAGGTTCTTTCATGGGTAATCAGATTTGCAATATATCTAAGCGGTTTTTAGGTTTGCTCTTTGCTAAAACTCCCTCACCCTGCAAATGCTTACTGTAATTTCCTAAAATCCATGCTGAGCCTCGCAGGAACCAGTGTAACCGGCTGCCTATTCATTTGCTAATATCCTTCTTCTGTGATGTAATGAGAGGCATTGGCTCCTTTGTTGTAACCTGGGGATGGTAAAGGAGAACCATCTTGTAATGTAAGGAGATAGATAGAATAAAGCCCTGTGATGGTGGAGGCCCCGGCTTTTGCTCCTCTTGAGAGAAAAGCCATGCTGTCGTCCTGTTTCCTCCACTGGACTGAGTAGTCCATGTGTATGTTTTAATTCATCCGTAATGATGCTAACACTGCTGGCCGGTATCCGCATCACTTGTCAATCTTAGAAATTTAGGATTCTTGCAGGGAGCAAAACTGGCCTTTCAGAGTGTATCAGTCATGCTGGAAGCAACAGTACACTCAAATTAGGGTCATCTGAGGAGAGTTTCATACAAGGAGCTTGGCAGGCCCTGGGGTCAGAAAGAGTGGACCACCCAGGCCTGCCAGGGCCAGTGAGGGGGCAAGTTCCTGGGGCCTGCGGACCAAAAAGGCCGATGGAGAAATGGGCACCAGGGGAGCTGGAGAACCTCCATCTCTCCCCCTGGGCCTGGCTCTCCTTCCATCTTCCAGCCTCCTGCCTGGGCTCCTGTGGGCCAAGTTCAGCGAGAAGTCAGAGGGCACTGGAATGTGGGCCGTACGGGCCAACCTCCCCCAGGGGCACAGAGCAAGGTGCGGTGTAGACAGGAGGGTCACAGGGGTGCCAGCAGGCCCACAGTGGTGCTCACCTGTGCCTTCTGATGTTGTTTTTTCTATGGAAAGTTCCACTCCTGCACCCAAGGCAGATGACAGGCACTTTCTCTCACTCTCTTTTCTCTGCTGATAAAAAATGGAGTTAGTCCCAAACAGGCTTGCTGGGAGCTTTCACCAGAGTAGGTGGGATTTTCTGATATAAGAGAGAATTCCAAAGGTCTTCGACTTCCTGTGCCCTGCCACCTCCTGCATCAGCTAGAGCTGCAGGGCAACGATGACAGCAGCTGAGCTGTGCGACAGGTTCTGCTAAAGGCCTTCTGGGCACCACAGGTAATGCCACAGGAAGCCCACGATGAGGAATTTCATCCCCTCCCCATTTAACAGATGAGGACCCATCACAGGAGAGCTGAAGGAGGAAGGGACCTGCCAGGTAAGGGCCAGAGCCAGGATTAGATCCCAGGCCTGGCTGGCGGCCTTCACCCAGGATTCAGACACTGCTCGACCTGGAAGAGGGGACCTGGGCCCTTGGGGAAGGCTGTGTGTTCTGGGAGGCCGCAGGCCAGGCAGGAACCGCTGTTTTAGGACAACGACCTGCAGGTGCAGTCGGTTGAACAAACGTTCTCCCTAAAGGGCCAGATACTAGATAATTCAGGATTTCTGTCCACAGTCTCCGCTCTAACGAGGAAGTAAATGAATGCATGTGGCTGTGCTCCGATCCAGTTTTATTTATGGACACTGGAAGTAGAATTTTACATAATTTTCACCCTTAACGAGATATCATTCTAGTTTTTTCTTTCTGAGTCATTTTAAAATATAAAAATCATTCTTAGTGCATGGGCCACCCAAAAACTAGCAGTTTTCGGACCTCTGGTCTAAAGTGGCTTCTGGTCAATCAATACTTGCTGGAACCTCTGTGGGGTTCTGGTGTGACCCCCCCAGATAAGGTAGTCAAGGGTACTATAACAGATTGAATAGTGACCCCCCAAAATTCACACCCACCTAGAATCTCAGAATGTGACCTCATTTGGAAATAGGGTCTTTGCAGATGTAATTAGTTAAGATGAGGTCAGACTAGAATAGGGTGGGTCCTAAATTGAGTGACTGGGGTCCTTCTGAGAGGAGAGGACACAGACTCACACAGAGGAAGTGATGCATCTACAAACCAAGGATTGCCAAGGCTTGCAGGAGCCGCCAGAAGCTGCAAGAAACAAGGACCCTCCCCCAGAGCCATCAGACGGAACTCGGCCCTGCCAGCACCTTGATTGTGGACCTCTAGCCTCCGGAACTGTGAGAGAATAAATTTATTTTGGTTTCAGCCACCCCGTTCACAGGAATTTGTTATGGCAACCCCAGGGAAAGAGTAACAAGTTCTGCTTGGAGCTCCAATGTGCATCTTTTATCTCTGGGAGTTCAGGTTCAATGATGGTGGAGGCTGGCAGGATCCCAGGACCAGGCCTCTCCTGGACCTCGGGCCTCTCCTCCCCTTCCCCCCGAGCCATCTTCAATTTTTGGAGAACAGTGCCAGCCAGCCCTGAATTAAATTGCAATGATAGGATGCCTATTTTCCTATTTCCCCACCCTTCCCCCTTCTTAAATCTTAAATTGTTTCCACCTCTCACTAGGAGCCAAACAATAGTCCTTCCCCAAGGTCACAAAAACCCTCACTCCCTGCCCCCCAACCAACCTGCAAAGTATTGATCACAGATGCTGGTGACCTGAACTCCAGGGGCCTCTCTCCCTCTCTGGCTGTCACTGGGTAAACTGGGAGTGCAGAGGGGGTGCAGGTGGCCTGCATGTGGGTTCTGGACCTGGCACCACACCTGGCGTATGGTACCTGGTACATGGGGAGGCCAGGCAGGATTCCCTCATAAAGTAAGGCTCCCCATCTGCCACCCTCTACTAGGAGCCCCCAGCACAGCAACGCTGGGTGGAGGAGACACTCACACACGAACAGTAGCTCGCACTCTGCCAGACCACTTTCCTAAGCACTGTGCATCCGTGAACTCACTCTTTCAAAGGCAGGAAAGGACACGGAGGGGCCAGCATGGCCTGCTGGTGGTGACAGGGCCAGGGTCCCCAGTGACATCCCCAATGCCTGGGGACCAACCAAACCACCACGTGTCCCAGCTTAAAGAAAGCTCAGTACTCCTGGGGCGAAGGGGTCTGCCTGTGCTCCTGTGAGACTAGAACCCCTTCCCTGACTCCTGGTCCTGGCCTGTGTCTGTTCCCCGCTCCTGAGGGGAAAATCAGTCTCTCAATCAAGGTTCCTGGGATGATAAGGAAGTATGGTCGGTTGGTCAGCTGCCCTGGCATCGCTGACTTTAGAGGCCTGTGCTGTAAAGGGAGCCCGCCCGTAGCAGGGAGGATCCGGGAAGGCTCTAAAGGATACGGATAGATGGGAATGGTGGGAAGTCAGGGAAGCCACCTCAGAGGTGCCTGCTGCCCCCCAACCCTGCCACCATCATTTCTTGGAAAGAGATCTGTGGGGGCAGGGCAGACCGGGGGGGGGGGGGCCTTAGAAGGTGGATCTGACCACATTTGTTTGCAGTTTCCAGCTCACCTCCCCACCCCCACCTCACCCTACTCTCCGCAACCAGCCAGCTGCCTGTGCTTGCCCGCAGCCTCCTGGCCAGACCAGTCCTGCACGCGCTCCGCCGTGAATCACAGGTTGCCTCATTTCTGTTGCGTTCTGTGGGCTCCTGGAGGGGTTCCAGGCATGATACCATGACTTCACCTCAGGGGAGTTCCTGGGGTTCCGCCCTGGGAGCTTCCTCTGCACAGTGTGGCCTGGGGGCAAGGGGCACCCCAGATCCCGGGAAAAGGCAACGAGGATGTACAGGGCAGAAGCAGGTGAGTGTAAGGGAAATCACAGCTACACATAGTGACTAGATGGCAGCTGGCATTGGACCCCAGAAGAGGGAGATGCAGGAAGCGGGTCACATCACCCACCGGCCTCCTAGGAGGGGCAGCTCTCACTGCCTGCTGCGCCCGAAAACGAGAGCACCATGCTGCCGGGTCTTTCCAGTTCTTCAAGGACCAGAACCCAAATTTTATGTAAACCTTCTTGTGCTTAAATATTAGCAACTAAAAATATATATACATATTTTTATATTATATGCATATACACACACACATATATAACGTAAAGCATTGTTGTGGCAGATTATATCTTCCAAAAAGGATTGCAACAGTATCTCCCATTGCACATGCTTTTTATAATGTAATTTTGACTCTTCTCCCACCCAAAGGTGGAGTCATGTTCCCTCCCCTTGAACCTGGTGGGGAGGGGCCTGTGACCAGCCTAAGTGATGCTATGTGGCTTTCAAGGCTAAATCGTGGTTATGGGTTGAATTGTGTTCCTACAAAAGATGTTGAAGTCCTAACTCTCAGTACTTGTGAGTGTGACCTTACTTAAAAGTAGGGTCTTTGCCGATGTTCGAGAAGTAAGATGAGGTCATTTGGGTAGGCCCAAATCCTTATAAAAAGGGGAAATTTGCATACAGAGACAGATACACAGAGGAGAGCTAGCATGAAGACACGGGAGAAGGCCACGTAAAGACAGAATTAGAATGTGCTAGAAGCTAAGAGAGAAGCATGGAAAAGATTCTCCCTCACAGCACTCACAGGAACCAACCCTGTCAACATCTTGATTGTGAACTTCTAGCCTCCAGAACTGTGACAGAGTAACTCTCTGCAAATTCATCCTGTTTGTCATCCTTTTTTATGGCAGCCCAGGAAAACTATTACAATCGTAAAAGGTCATATGGTTTCTGCCTGGTCCTTCTCTTGGACACTCGATCTTAGCACTTGGCTGCCATCTCGTCCAAAGGAAGTCCAAACAGTTCCCCATGGGGAAGCCACGCACAGGTGTCCTAGCTGACAGGCCAGCCGAGTTTCCAGCTGACAGCCAGCATTAACCACCACACCCGTGGGTGAGGGTTCTCCAGGTGATTCCAGCCCCAGCCCCTGTCCTCAAGTCTTCTCAGATGACAGACCTCACATCATGCAGCAGAAGCAAGCCATGATTTCTGTGCTCTATCTAAATTCTTGAGGCCCAGAGAGTCCAGAAGTATAATAAAATAGCTGTTTGGGATATTAAAAATCGTTTGTATTAACAGTAACTGGAACAGTTGCATGAGCCTAGCAGAATACATGTTCAGGCTGCATCCAACCCACAGGCCACGAGTACAGGCCCAGGGTTAGAAGAGCTTACATCTTGTCCCAGGTTCTGCAAGTAGCTGGCTGTGTGACCTTGGATAAGTCACTTTCAACACTGGGTTTTATTTTCCGTGCTATAAAGTGAGTGGCCGAGGTGATCGCTACCATTACCCAACTATTTTCTCAAAAAAGAAGGGGAAACATTCTCTTCTGCAAATTTCCATGTAATTAATTTACCACAACTTCAATTGCAAGGCCCATAAACCTTGCCCCAGCTTTCTTCCCGTTGTACTGGTGTCCTTGGGTGAGCAAAGTTTTGTCTTGCTGGCGGACTCTGTGGATGCCACTCAGCTGGGACTTTACTCACTACTCAGAAACTCCTTTGATCTGGACCTGAGGCCTGGGCCCAGGGTAATCTGCTGCCTGAAACTGACTCCGAATTGCTAGCTGACCTAATATGTCTTTTGCCTTCAACCACAACTGCTTTCTGGAGAGCAACTGGCTTGGGGAGTAGAGAAAGCTAGTGAGCGTCTGGAGGCATCAAGCCATCAAGCTGAGAAGTATAAATTAGCCTTGACATCAGGCTAGGGTGAGTTATTGTTATGTCTCAAAGGCTTTGCAGGAGCAGAGGAAGGGCACACACATATACACTCACACACACACATATATGCATGCACACTCAATACAACACTTAGGATACTGAACACTCTGCAGAAGAGAAAATAAACTCTGTGGCCATCGTAATGAGCTTTGACAATTACACCCAGCCCACAAACACATTTTCCTGTGCCTCTTGTTTATTCTCTCCACAATCAGAAGGGGCACAAGGATGCTCTGGTTTCTCTTCAGAATGCACAAATCAGAAAGGGCTCAAGGATGCCTGGCCCTTCTCCATTCTTTGCAGCCATTGACTCAGAACACGATCCCATAGGCTTGAATGTGGGAGCAGGTTTGTCTAGTCCGGGCAAGTCAGAGATGTTGCAAAATCCCTTCTTGCAGAGGAGGCACCCTCAGTGTGCCCAGAGGACTAGGAAACTGTAGGGAGACCCCAAAGTCAGACAGAATTACACAAACATCAGATACTCACCCCAAGGGTCTGGATTTGGGGGACGCAGTGCAAAGGGAGGGAAGGCTATGAGAACACCCCAACAAAATGCACAAGCACAAGAACCCACTGATTTGCAGTCACTGTTCTTTTAAGCACTGGGAACATCTGGGCCATGTGTCATATCACATTGGGACAGAGAGGATGCTGAGTGATGCCTTCAGCTCCCATCATCATCCACTTCACCCCTGGATCATGCACTGGGCTCCAGGAAAGGATGGAATTGGGATCTTTTGTGAGGATGTGGGCTGGGGGAGGCAGGGTGACGGAGACGGGGGCTGTGGGGGGAGAACATGGCTGTGGCCTTCTAAGAACTGCCTTGAAGCGAGGTGTGTCAGTTCTCCTTGAAATGAGGTAGGACCTTCCCAGGCAGGTAGGGGTCTGTCTGCTGGGTAAGATGGTGCCTGTCTCCTCTCGTGGCCTTCCCCAGCCCCCCGGGGCTCAGTACAGCAGCAAGATCACTCACATTTCAGTAGCATCGGGCTCCTTCCCTGCTATCTCATGGGTTTGTGGCTAGAACTGTGGGCTCTGGAACCTGACTGCTTAGAATCTTCCAGTCCAGGATCTGGACTTAGCTGTGGAACCTCATGTGGAGGAGCTCTGCCTGCAGAGCCCCATCCATCCCTCACGGATGAGAATAAAACTACCAAGACATGATCTGCTTGGGGAGGAGAAGTGGCCAGTCTCTCAAGGGAGAAGAGCCAAGAGCCTCTTCTTCAATGGGCTTTTATTGGGTCGTTTTGCATAGGAATACAGGCTCATTAATCATTATCAGGCAGTAAGAATCAAACAATAGATAACGTACAAAGGACTCTAAGGGCCTATTTTGAGTCAGGGTCAGATAGCTAAAGAGCAATAAAACTTTGAGGAACAAACTCACTTCTTGCTGGGACCCTTATCATTTAAATGAGAGTGCTCTTAGCAAAGCAGGTTTCACAGGACTTTACAAATTCTTTCTTATGCCGATCACCCGGGGAGGGGCTCTGGGCAGCACAGGGCTGCACCACCCTCCGTCATAGTTTCAGGCTTAAGTGGATTAGAGCCAGGAAGCAAGAGATACGGAAGACTTCTCCCAGATGGAAATGGAGACTCAGGCTATGTCAGAATAGCCAAGGGGTCAAGGGTCCATCACCCCCTCTTTGCTGCAGCCCCCCCTGAGTCCTTCCATGAGGGTCTTCCAAGTGGTCATGCCTGGCTTGGGTTGCCCCTCCCTTGAGGGGTCTTACCCATCATTGGCTAACCAACCAAGCATTGGGGGCCAGAGATGGATGAAGCAGAAGCAGCGCTCCTGCCAGGGAGATAAGCTTTGTCTCCTTAGTGGCTCAGGTCCTCATGACAGAACAGACCCAGATGAAACAGGTCCCCTGGGCTCTTACGCAGTCTAGCCATGGGGTGGGGGTTTCAGCTCCCGAAACCAGGTGGAACGGTTCCTAACAACCTCGGGCAAGTGATTTAGCCTTTCCTGTTCTTAAACTGAAAAATGGGAGCGAGATGCAAATTTCTGAGCCTACAGGAAACTGCTCAACGAATGACAGTGACCCGGCCTTCTCTGTGCTCTTCTTCGGACCACATTGCCTGCAAACTGGGCTCTCAGGGAGAAGGAAGGCCTTTTCTGGGCACAAACGGACGCTCTTTCCTACCCCCTAGTCCCTTTTCTTACCACCTCTCCAGGGGCCCACGAGGGTGTCTGGCTAGTAGGGGCTGCCCCCCAGCAGAGCAGGGTCTCTGCCCACCTCTCCACAGAGACAATGACAGAAAGTTCTGGTAAGCCCCCAGATCCGGACAAACCCCTTTATCAGAAACCCAGGACTGCCTCTTGCAGATAAACAGGTTCGTTTTTTTTCTGTTAGCTCGATTCTAGGAAACACTAAAGGGGAGGGGCCTGCTCTGTCCAAGGATGCCCAGGAACAAACTTTGGAACCTTGCCCCAGAAGGTTACCCTTGGGCCCTTAATTTTGAGACAGGCTGGCAACCATATGGGGAGCCC
The DNA here is from genome assembly GCA_004027475.1 of Anoura caudifer. NCBI lineage: Eukaryota > Metazoa > Chordata > Mammalia > Chiroptera > Phyllostomidae > Anoura > Anoura caudifer. Next base: position 75,000 of record PVKU01004481.1, on the reverse strand, counting down.
TCCATGTGGCCCCGACTTTACACTGACCTCTGACCTGCATTATCTAACAACCTCATGCCAACTACAGTGGGTAGGTACCCAGCTGAGTTCCACAGAGCTCAAGTGACTTCTCTCAGGTCCCACAGTGATGGTCGGGATTCAAGCCCATGACTGTGTGACCCTAGGGCCTGTGTTCCCAATCCTGATCTTCGGGCCTTGGAGCACCAAGAGGAGACCTCCGCTGAGGGGCAAGTTTGGGCTCTTCCAACTTGTCATGGGGGACACTGGTAGGCGAAACTCTGGGCTTCATGAACCTGGGGACCACACAGAATATTCCTTTCAGGCTTCTGAGGCTTACTGCCTTTAGCTGACATTTAGACTATCGTGCTAAGGAGGCCACAGCTCTGGTTATATCTTTCTTGCCCATCCTTTTCTCCCTCCCAGATAAACAAGACATTTAGTACCATCTCCCACCTGGGTGGTCAGGGGTAGTGTGTTAATGACATGACAATGCACATGATAGATGGGACTCTTTGGTGGGTTGTGGGGTGGGGGTGGCATCTGTTCAATCCCTGGCAGAGGGATGGAGGTGACCACTAAGGGACCCAGAGCCTCAAGTATGACTTAGCAATAACAAAATAGTAACCAGGGCCCCTTACATTGGATGTGACAGCTCCCAAAGCAAGGTCACATGCTTGATCTCCTATCCTCTGGTAGCCTCCTGTGGCTCCAGATTGTTACCATGCCCCAGATAGGACTCAAAGAGACACGTGACTTCTCCTAGGTCACACGACTCAGGTGTCTGACCCTGCATCTGAACTCATTTCTAGTAAACTCCATGGCTCTCTGCTTTGCCACCACCCCTTGACCCACATCATCATCACCTTCTCAGGCCCAACTGAACCCTACTGATGCCTCCCGCCCACAGAGAGTCCCCAGCCCGGGGAGTGGCAGCTCTCCCTCTGGTCAAGGGTCTGCGGAGACACAGCGCCTCCCTCGCCTCAGGAGCCCGGGAGCTGCCATCCCGGGAGGATGTGCAACTCTGTAGATGGCCCAGCGAGCTTGCTGAGAGGGTTTCCAGTGCTCGGCTTGGGGCTGGGGTTGTGTGTAGGCGGGTGAAGGGAGGGCTCCAGATAACGGCCCATTCATTCATTCATTCATCTAGACGACTACGTGCCAGCTCACACGGAGAGTCAAACTCCAATCAGACACCACCCCGTCACCCAGGAGCTGAGGGGTGACCTGCTGTTTTACTCTCTAGGTGCACTGGCTGCCCTAGAGCCCTGAGGCACATTAACTCCCTCAGAGGAGGGTTCATGGCCTGGAGCCTGGGACTTTTCCCCACAGTGGTGGGGAGCCTGGTCCTGAGCTCCCAGGGATTTTCCCAGGCTGCTCAGCAGAGGTTGCCCTGCCCAAGAAAGGGCTCCAGGTGATTCCCAAGAACAGGGAACTGAAGAATGAAAGAGCCTCTGCCCAGAGGGGGAGGTGGGGGAATGAATCACCCGGGGAGGGCGGGGGTGGGGCAGGCAGGGCCTCAGGTTGCTGAGGCTCTACTCCCAACTGTGCGGACATCAGGCCCGGGTGACACCCTGAGGTGTCCATTCAGGATCACATCTGACAACCTCAGTGGGGAGAAAAACTGGGAGTGGGGCACTCAGGATAGAGATGGGAAGTCACAGAGCATTTGTAGGAAGGTGCTTTGGAAATTAGCTCATTCCAGAAAACGAAATGACCTGCTAAGAGTCAAATGTTATGGCCGACGCGACTGGATGAGTGGAGCCTTCGACTTTTCTCTAAGGAAACAGGATTAACCAATGTAACGGATCCAAGTGGGACTGGGAAGTGAGCTACAATGCCCAGAACCCCATGCAGACGCACCTCGGAGACGTATTAGGCCCCTGTGTTTGTGAGGATCATGTGCGCCCAAATACCAAAGGTGGACCCCAGCACCTGTGACAAGCAGAGACTTGTATCCAAGCCTGAGGGCTTATAGGTCAAGTTACACCAAAGGTGCAGTTAAGACCCAAAATCCCCTCCAGTGTCAGGGGCTTAGAGTTTGCCAGAAATTTAAAGGTAGGTATTCAAGCTTCAGGGTTTCTTTATTTTGTTAATTTCCTCTCATTATCAATAGAAAGCCCTAGTCTGAAAGGCCGCAGCAAAACTTCACCTCAGTGGATACAGAGGAGGAAAAGGCCACCCAAAATTCACAGTCTTGGATTCCAGATATCAGAGAAAATCAGCACTTTCTTCCAATCAAGCCTCCCGCCAGGGCACTAGCACTGTGGTGGGCAGCAGTGTCTAGAAGCATCTGATCTCCTTCCCTGGCAGCTGGTGTCCACTGTGGGCTTCCTGAGGCCAGAACTGGCTTTTCTTCAACCCTGTCCCCACAGGCAAACTTCAAAGAAGGTTAAACATTTGTGGAAGAAGCCTCAAAGGCAGTGTACTAATTCTCAGAAGGGGCAAGAATCACAGAGAAGGACTGACCTCGTCCTGGAGGTAAGCTTAATTGATATGTAATCTACCTGGGAAGGCCAACTCCCAGATACCTGTGAAAAGAACAGATTACAGTCAGCTGGCCCTAATGCTAAAATTATTTGTTTTAAATGAAGGGAAAGGGAAGGGAGGAGGTGCCTCCCGAGAATCTCGGGAGTTTTCATGGGACAAACAGGACTTGAGCTGTGAGGGGACCTGGGACGGGCGAATGGGGCAGGGGGAGATGGGGGAGGGCTTACAGCTGGCAGCAGTGAGGGGAAAGCGCCAGCGGAAAGGGACCCACAGAGGGTCCAAGATCACGTTGGTAGGAAGGAGCTTGAAACCTCCACTACCTCCACCCCACTTCCTTGAAAACCCAGGTGAGGGAGCAGCTAACAGCAAGGGGACTTTGTGCTGTGTCCACTCCCCTGTGGAATATTCCACGACTGGCACTGGTGAGTGGTTATCATTTACACATGGAAGCTATTTCTCTAGAGTCAAACCCAAGGCAGGCTTTCTCCTAGGATGCAGGCCCCAGGAAGCAGGAGTTCACCCCTGTAAGTTTCACGTGGAGCAGAACTTAGCCTCCGCAGATAATTAGGCAAAGGGCACGTCTGGAAAGGCAGGACGACCCGAGACAGGTCGCCAGCAGACACCCTCACCAAACTAGTCCGAGGCTGGCCTCGGGGCCGGCTGCTCCACGCCCCTCTCCTTTCCAGGATGTCTGGGATGGAATCCAGGATCCTGACGATGCCGATCCTCTCCTCGGGCTCCCAAATCCGGTGGGTACTAGGGAGAGGAGGCGGGGGTTATCTGTGTGTGGTCACCTCTCGCAAAGGGAAGAGTCTCAGGAGGACTTCGCGTTGGGTCCCCCGGGGAGAGTTGCGCCCTAGGCCCCAGGGCTCCAGGTGGTACTGGGTCCCGGAGCGCAGCGAGGCTAGGGCGCCCCAGAGCCGCCCCCCAGCCGGAGGCCCGGACCCAGCCTCCCAGCCTCCCAGCCTAGCGCTCCGAAAGCCTCAAGCTCTCAGATTTGAACCGAGAAGGCCTAGTGGCCGGGCTGCGGCTCCCTCCGGCCATTGGCTGCCGCGGCGCCTTGACGTAGGTGCAGAGGGGGCGGGGGCGGAGGTGCGGGCGGAGCCTGGAAGGGGAGTGTCTCCGCTGCTAGAGCCCTGGAAGCTGGAGAGAGAGGGAAAGCAACGCCGACGCTGACATGGGCAACCTGCCCCGGAGCCTCACGGAGCCCACTCAGAGGAGAAAGCAGTGCTGCGCGCCAGGCGCTCGCGTCTCTGGGGACCCAGGTAGGCGACTGTGACAGACACTTGCGCCCTGCGAGGCCCGAGTGGTCTCGGCTTGAGGGACTCAAGCCTCCCCATGGGACAGAAAGGATTGAAAAAGCCACGATAGGGGCTGTGGGTCAGGGACCAGGACACCGAAAACCACCTCCTCGGAGCCACCGCTTATCACCGCGCCGCCCGCGGGTGGCAGGGCTGGGGTCGGGAGCCATGCATCCTGTTGTCCAGCCTTGCGGGGTTTGGGGAGGAGGATGTGGCGAAGAGCCCGGCGAACCCTCGCTCGGACCCGATTTCCTCTTCCCAGACTGGCGCTCTCCCGCCCCGCCAGGGCGCTGGGGTAGGGGTGGGGATGAGGATAGGGTGGGATGGGTGCCGCGTTTAAAGGTTCACCCCCCGCCTAGGAGTGGGGTGTGTGTCGGCACTAGAGTCCGCGCCGCACAGCCTGCGGGCTCCCGAGGGGGGCGTGTGTGCGCGCGGAGTTCTCCATGAATAAGAACAGGATTATTCGCTTGTCGTGGCAGAAGCGTGCACACGCGCTCTCGCTCTCGTACACACACTGCAGCACACGCCACCCAATGTCACCGGACTTGAGAGTAGTGAGAAAGACCGGCCTGGAAGGGAATAGCCGAGGAAACAAATACTATCCCGCCTCCCACCCCCACTGCCTTCCCCGGCCAGATCCAGCCTCGCCTGCCTCCTCGGGAAGAGGCCGCGGTGGGGTGGGGCCCAGCGGAGCAGGCAGCTTCTTTGGAGTGTAGGGACGAGACTATGCGTGGAACCTGCTTCTGGCGTGGCCGCGGGCCTGGACGGATTGGTTAATGATTTAATCTCCCACTTGGGGTGGTGGAGCTGCCATCAGCCGTCTCTGGCTCCGCCCGTTCCTTGGAGCGCCCCCAGCCGAGGATACAAAAGTGCCCCCTGCCCGTGGTGCTTTACCCCACCGGCTTCCCTCTGGGCTGTGCCACCGCCGGTGACCAAACCCGGTCAGGAGAGCGGGGTGGTATTGGGAGCAGGAGTTGGAGGACCGAGGCTGGGCAGGCTTCCTGGGAGAGTACCCAGCGGGAGCCTGGGTTGTGTGTGAGACGCGGCGGGGGGGCGCGTGGGGGGGAGGGGTGCCCTCTGCTAACTCAAACCAGATTCCTTGTTTCCTGATGAGATACTGCAGTCTGGGCTTTGGAAGTTTTCTTTCTCTCCCTGGGAGAATAGAGAGGAAATACAATGCTTTTTCTTTTCTTGTTGTCACCCCTTGCAATCTGACCAGCTCCCACGGCCCCCCTGAGGCGTCCGCGGTGCCCATTCTTTGCCCTTGTGCTTTAGCAGTTGAATGGGGAGAGCGTCCCTGAGCTCTGGAGCCCCTGGCTCCAACCTAGAGTTTGGGGTGCATCTGGACCACAGAAAGCTTTCTTCATCCAGCCTGGGTAAACAATGAGGGGCCCCGTTGCAGGAGGGCCTCCCGCAATGCAACTTTGCACAGTCTGGGTTTCTAATAACTCCCCACGCCTCCGCCCCTTTTTGAGACTGGGGTGGAGGAGGGGACCACCAGCAGGATGGACTGAATTTTAAGAGAACAAAGAACAGGGCACAAAGGAAGGTGGAGCTTCGCTGTGAATTTCCCCCAAAAGGGGAGTTTGTGGGCCCAGCCAGACCTCTGCGTGACCCCAGGGCTCCCCAGGCAATAAATGGAGCATCTGCAGGCCACTTGGGAGGCTCTGTCCTCTGGGTAGCTCCGACCCTGCTGTGGGTGTGGGGCTGCCATGTGGGTTCCAGCTTTCATCAGCTGCCCTGTGTGAGCTGCCATGTGACCAACAGATTAGAGTGGTTTATCTCCTCCCAACTTGGACTTTGCCCCTCCATTCCTTGAGGACAGTTGCTCCTTCCCACAGTGGGGTTTCAGGGAAACTTGGGAAATGCCCACCCTCCTTCTCCTGGTCTTCCTGGGGTTCCTGGGAGGGACCCAGTGTGATAAAGTGAGCCTGCTCCCAGGAGGCAGCCATTTGGGGTGGGTCCCAGCCCCTGAGGTCACAGACTAGTCACTGATGACCAAATGCTCAAGTTACCCTTTCTAGCTCAGGCCTCTACTTGGAGTATTCCTTCATTATCTACGGTGTCCACCTTTCCCCTTATTTCTCTCTTACACCCACCCACCAGTGCTCATCCCAAGCTGTCGTCCCAGCCTAGCCAGGACTAGAGACCCCGTAGACCCAAGCAGATGAGTCTTATCCACAAAATGGGGCAGGGTGGGGCCAGGCAGAAGTTGACCTGGAGGAAGATCCTAGACCTTTCTTCACTAGTGAGGAGCCTCAGATTGGCTCTGGTTCAGGGATTCCAGTCCCCTCCCCTCCCCCTTTTGGTTGATTGATTTCTGTAGCCAGGACAGGCTGTGCCCAGGTGTGGCAGGCATGGCGTTTGCAGCCTTTCTCCTGTTTCGTTCTCTTTCTCTTTCCTGCTCTAGTTTGGATTGGTTGGGAGTGGAGGGTGCAAAGGCCAGAGCACCCAGGATTGCTGTTGGGCAGACTCCAGCCTCCTTTGGCAGGAAGCTCCACAGGCTCTGAGGAGCTTGTCCCTTTGGAGGAGGGAGGAGCCTGCTCTTTGGAGGAACAGGACCTGGGTTGATGCCAGAGATAAGGCTTGGAGGCGGAGGGAGGGAGGGAGGGAGAGGGGTTGAGCAACCTTGACTGCAAGCCCAGAGAGTTGACCCAAGCTCAGGTCTTCTGACCTGTGCACCGGAAGGCTTTTCCTGAACCTTGGGAAAAGGGACCAAACCCTGAAGCTTCTGGCAGAGGGTCCCAAAGGCCAGCTCCAGCTGGGACTTCTGGGTGCTCTAGAGAGGATAGGCCCAGACCCTCTCTGGACAAGGACCAGATAGACGTGATGGGGGTGGGGGTTCCATGTGTGTAGCTGGACATGTCCCTTCTCTGCTTGCAGTACATTGTGAAGGAAGCTTAGCCATTGCTTGCCCACATTCCCACTCACTGTGTCCCCGAAGCACCAGCTGGAAACCCACCTCTTGGGGAGACTTGGGCCCCCTTCCATAAAAGACATCAGGGACGCCCCCAGGCACTGCCGGGTAGCAGCTCTGGCATCCAGAGCCCTGTTTTGCTGGGAATAGGGGCACTGGCAGTCTCCACTGAGCCTCCCAAGAGGAGGAAGCGTCTTCCTCTTGGGTCAGGTGAGGGCAGTGTGGGGTGCATTCATGAAGGCTTAGATTTCTTAACCAGCTCTGCACTGCTGATATTCCCCCCTCATTTCTTTCTCCCCAGAGGCTGAGGGTATCTGAAAAGCAATAGGGCCAGGGCAAGAGAAATCCCTGGCTGTTTACTTGGGGGCAGCCTCCAGTCTCCCTGGGGTAGTCTGGGTTCTCCTCAGACCTGTGGCCATGCACTTCTCATGGGGGCTGAACTCAGTCTGCAGGCTCTGTCAGCTCAGTCCCCTGCCACCCCATCCTCTTCACCCTCAGGTCCCCACTCAGTGCATCCCTTCCCATCCCTTAGAATGTGGCTTTTGGTCCTGAAGCATCCAAGGGGGACTGGTGTTCCTCCCTTCCCCGTGGAGTTTACAGCTCAATCAAATAATGGGAGCAGAGACGCTGCGAGCACAAAGAACTCCTCAGGGCTGGCAGCACAGTTCATAGGCACCTCTAAGGAGAATCTGGTTCGGCCCAAGGACCAGGCTGGCTGTGTTTTATTGGGAGGTTGATCATGCTGAGATTTTGCGCATTATTTTCTGCAGGTAGCACCCAGGGTCCCCCCACATCCTGAGTTATGGGGGAATGGGAATAGAGTTCTCTCTTCCCAACTTCATTTCATTCACCTGGTCCAAGCGGAAGTCAGATAGAGTTTAAGTCCTGTCTGCGAGAAGCCAGGCTCCTTCCTCCAATTCGTTGAAGGTGAAAGGGGAGGAGGGAAGGCCAAGTGGGGGAGTACACCCCATCTCAGGCTGCTTGCCCTTTGCTGGTGGGGACTACAGTCTGCCCCTGGGCCTCCGAATCTTGGAGCACCCCCTACCCTGCCACAGTTCATCATAGGGACCCTCCAAGGACTTTGAAAGGTGTCAGCTCTGGAGCCTTTTGAATTAGGTGTCCTCTGGTAACACTGGAGGTATGTGTCCCAGGTTACTAATGTGTCCTTTTTGAACTTAGGGGAGTGACAATGGCCAGAGTGTCACTGGAAATGCTAGAATTTTCCTTCTACTTTTCAAGGGACAGGCATAGGGCACCTGCTGAGAGCAAGAACACATTCCAGCGCCCCCTTCATAGAGCCGCAAACACACCGCACTCACCAATTATGCATCCATGTGTTAAGGGCTTTACATGTATTAGCTTACTTAATTCTTACAATAAGGCTAAGACATATATAATGTTATCATTCACTTTGAAAGCTAGTGAGGAAACTGAGGCACAAGTAACTTGCCCATTGTGGCTGACAAGGTAGCTCATGTAACCTGGGAAGTCGGGCTTCTTATCCCTGCTCTTTGCCACCTGCCTGCCACCCGCCCCTGCCCCACTACATGCTCTGGCAGGACCAAGACAGATGCCAGCCTGCTCTGGAGTGAGTCCAGATCATCCAGCTCCCCCTGGAGACCCCAGAGTGTCCTTTCAGTCCCCACTCCTCAGCTGAGCACTCTGATCTCAGGAGAAGCAAAGTGAAACCAAACCAGGCCTGGCAGATCTGATTTCAAGCCCAGCCGCTTCCTTCTGAGGCCTCGGCAGGAGGGTGAAGCAAGGGCCAGTCCCAGATGAGGGAGACCCAGGAGCATGGGGACAGTGGGGCCCCCACCAGGCCCTTTCCCTTCTCCTGGCTCTCCCTCTGGTAGCTTGTGTCTGGCTAGCTGGCGGCCTGTGGGGGGTGGTCACATCTCCAGGAAGAGCCCTGTAAACAAGCTAAGTTGCCAATGTCCTGAGTCACTGGCTCCTCCGTTGCCTTGACTCCTGATTTGTGTCTTCCTGTCACTCCCAGGTCATGGCTCACTCCTTTCTCTTCCCTTACGGAAGCAACTCCCAGATAGTGAGGAGGGGGCTTTCTCCTCCCCCTCCTGCAGCCTTCCTTCCCCAGGCCCACAGCCCATGGCTCTGGGGTGAGGAGGGAGGCAGATGCAGGAGCAGAATGGAGAGAGTGGCCTGCTCCCAGCCTAGGAGGAGCAGGGGTTCCCTGCGGGGGTGTTCTGTATTTCCCAGAATTTTTCTGTACTTTCCCCGGAATGGTGGTGAATGGGGTGACCAGACTAGAGAGCTTTTAACCTGAAATTCTATGTAAAACTATGCATCCATACCTTCATTAGACCTCAGTGGCCTGGGCGCAACAATGCTTGTGACCCTCCTGATATCGCTGGTACAGAAAAAGTAGAAAAGGCCCAGAGTTCCAAATCAGGCAGACTGGACTCTTCTCTCTGCTCTGTCCTTAGCAGCCATGTGGCTTGGGCAAATCATTGAACCCTAAGCCTTCATGTTCTTATGTGCAGGATGGGGATGATGCTAATAACCCCATGAGCTTGTTTGGAAGAATGCATGCGATAAAGTCTTTCAAACACCAAGACAGTGTATTACTTGGAACTTTTTTTTAAGAAAGCAGTTTAATGAAAATAAAGCTTGGCGCAGAATAAAAGCTCACCGACTCAGTTCCCTTTCTCATACTTCCATCGTGCCCGTGGTCGGGAGCCGGGAGGGCATGTCCACCTGGGACCCAGGGGTAAGGTCCAGGGTGCCTCTTCCCAGAGAGAGTTCCTCGCACCCAGTCTTGATAGCCCTCACTGTTGGAGCCCCTGCTGGGAAAGGCTATCCACAGCTCTCAGTCCACATTTCAAAAATGCAGACAGGCGAGATTAATTTTAATGTTATTTAACCTAGTATATCCAGAATATTGTAATCAGAAAGATATGAATAAGATATTTTACAGTATCTCTTATACAAAGTCTTCAAAATCCAGTGGGTATTTTACACCCATGTCACGTCTCAGTTTGGATGCTGTATTTCAGCCTCAATCAGAATTTGGGCAGAAATGTACAGTTGAAAAAGTAGATTCACATACTCAAGTTGTTTGAAACATACTGAGGTTTTCCATTTACTAAATCAAACTGATCAGCTTTTACATTTAAAATAAGTAAAAAAAATTGAGTTCCTTAGTCTCACTAGCTACACTTCAAGTACCCAGAAAGCCCCATGTGGCTCATGGCTACTGTCCTGGAGACTGAGGTTTGGAGTATCACTGCAAACACCAGGAACAAGACAAGGATGAGGAGTGGAAGGGGCAGAATTATTATTAGTGGCAGTTGATGCAAAGCCCAGATGATTCAACTATAAAGGTGATTGAAGTGTATAAGACAGTACAAGTTTAGTAAGGTAGCCATTAAAAAAAAAATATATATATATATAAAATAAGCAATAGGGAGCATGCAAAACCCATTCACAACAAGAGACCATAAAATACCCAGAATAAACATGACAAGAGATGTGTAAGGCTCGAAGGAGGAACGACCACAAAATTTAATGGAGGACATCTGAATCGATGGATGTAAGGACTCAAGGTTGTGATACAGCCAGTTCTTCCCAATGTGCTTCATTGTTCCCTTTCAATTCCAATACACTCCCATCAGGATTTCTTTTGGAACTTAATAAAATGTTTCGAAAGTCCATCTGGAAGACTAGCTGCATTAGCAAAGCCAAGAAAATTGCAGAAATAAGTTAAAGGTGAGATATTACTCTATTGGATACTCAAAACATTTACAGAGAGACAGTGCAGACCTAGCCCAGGGATGGACAGAAAAGGGGGTCTGGAATACACCCGTGTGTGGATCTATATAAAGACTAATGTCTGGTGAAGGTAGGATTTGATGCTTAACTCATATAATTCTATAAGGAATCAGTAACATTATTGCTATATTTTAATTTTTTATTTTCTGTTTTAAGTGACCCACAATTTTACAAGCTACAGGCATCTCTGGTTTGGTGTATTTCCTTCTACATTTTTTTTTCTTGGAGTAGCTTTTAATTACCCGATAGCTTCAGAAGTGTCCATTTCCATAGACTTGGGAGTGGGAGTGACTTTGCTTCAAGATGTTAAAGCCAGAAACCATAAAACAGACTTGACCGTGTAAAAATTAATGCACTTTCTGTGAAAGGAAATGACAAAATCACCATACTGTAAAGGGGAGGATGATAAATTTGTGGAAATCTACAAAATATTATGGTCAAAAATTTAAATAGCTTTAGTATTTTAAAAAGCCATACGCATCCATTGGAAAAGGTGAGGCCCGGCCCAGAGAAAGGCGCAAGAGACTTTAACAAGGGATTCACAGGAGAAAGGATATGTGTGGCAATGATACAATTTTTAAAATACTCGGTCACCCTCATCAGTAATCAAAGAAATGCAAATTCCAAATGAGGGCGGTTGGGATTGTGTTTTGTTTTCAAGTCCAGTGACTTGGTGAAACCTTCTGGAGAACACAAGTTAACAATAAGAAACAAAAGTAATTTTGCTCACTTAGAAGTCTGCATCGTCCGGAAATAGTTAAGGACTTGAGCAGACCTAACTGGAAAGGTATTTGTTACAGAATTCAAACAAAACTGAAACAACCTAGCCTTCATCAGTGGCCCACTGCATATGAAATATGGGCAGTCAGGATTTAATCTGAAATACTGCAACATGTCTTACTAACATGTTCATATTTTCACCCCAGTGTAAACAATGGCTGGCTTTATTTTATTCATCAACAGCGGAAAGCACTGCTTGTCCAGTAATAGGGAAAAATGTCTCAATCGGCACTCTCCGGTAGTATTGTGCCAGCCCCCTGGCTAACTGACATTGTTAATAGCTACATTTTAAAAAGGTAAAACAAACACATGAAGTTAACATTGTATTTAACCCATTATATTCCATATGTTATCTTAACATGTAACCAATATAAAAATATTAATGAGCTGTTTTCTATTCTCTTTTTTGTTAGAAGTCTTTTGAAGGCCAGTGTGTCCCTTTCAGCATGTGTCAATTTGGACTCACCAAATTGATCTTTAGCCACATAAGGCGGTGGCTGCCCTGTTGGACAGTGTAGGTGTACATTGTTTAATAACCCCTAGAGAGGCAGCAGAAAGTGGAAGTTGCTGAGAAGTTCCGGCTTGGACTGTTTCCTTCTTCCCTGAGCAGTGAGCCCAGCCCAACAAGAGCCTAGTGTCCTGATGACCTGGGAAGGTTCACCCCCTTCCCCAGTAACACTCCTGCCTCCCTCCCTGCAAGGATGCTGAGAAATGTATGTTAGCAGCAGTGCGGGGCATGTAGTGAAACCCAGGCCTTGTTCACTTCCCTTTTCTTCCAGGAAGAGAGACCAAAGCCAAGGGTGTTTCTCTCCAGGAAATGGGATGTGCCCGAGAGTGTGACTGGGCAGTGGCACCCTTGAGCCAATGGACCTGGTCTGGACTGGCTGGCAGGCAGGGAGGATGGAGCACGTGCAGGGCACCCAGGTTGGAAGACTTGGGGGAGAGAGTATGAGTCGGGGTTCTGGTCTTCCTTCTGGGCAGCTGGAAGTACCAAGGGACACAGACTGCCTTTGGGAGCAGGACAGGCAGGGAAAACATGGAATCGCAGCCTTGTGTTGGGCCCCTCCTAAATACGTGGGCGAGTCCTGGTGCTGCTTCAGGGTGGTCTTCCCCTCTCACCTCCCAGGGAATCAGCACCGGAAGTGGGGATGAGGTCCAGGTCAGAAGGGTCCGTCTGAGCCATGCCTGGAGCGCTCCCTCCCCCAGTGCGCACATCCTCAATGTGGCCGTGGACTAGGCTAGAGTGGGGTGACCTCATACAGCAAATCATGTGTTCCAGGGTCCGACAGAAACGGGTTCAAATCTCTGTTTCGTAGCTGTGGGAGTGAGCAAGGGAAATCACACCTTCTGAGCCTCAGTTTTGCTTCCCGCAAAATGGGGGCATGCATTTACAGTGTCCTAGCACAGTGCCTGGTGTGCACCAGGCACCCAGTGGCAAGGAACTGCTCACAGCATAGCTCCTGCACCAGGCTGGGTGGTCGGCTAGCAACTGAAGCAGGGTTGGGGGATGGGGCCCCTCCTTGTCTCCTCTGCTCCCTGCAGCCACCAGAAGACCTGAGCTGAGGCTGTAGAAGCCGCAGAAGCAGAACCTTCACCTGCCCAGGGTCTCAGACAGGATCCCACTTAAGGGTCACCCATGTGGGAGGCTGGCCTCCAGCCTAGAGCTTTGATGTCACTGGGAATTGGCCAGTCTCGGGGGTGGGGGTGGGGTGGATTGTTATCTCTTACCTCCTGCTCAGTCCCAGGATGCAGCTGTTAGGGAGCCAGTTCTTTTGGGGGCGTCCTAAGCTCCCTGTTTTCCATGACACCAGGTTGGAGATTGCCCACTTTCTCCTCACAGAGAGCATTTAGAATAAAATAAGAATGTAATAAACACATCCGGCCTTGGCAAAGTGGGGGGCAGAGGGGGTGGGTTCTGGGGGAGAGAGGGAGAAAGAGAACAGACTTCAAGGGGAGGTTTTTCCCAATAAGAGCGTGGACCTCGACCCCTGCTTGCCCAGCCCCCACTCACTGCTTTGTGCTGAGCCCTGAGAACTGGATAGTTTTAAGCTGGTTTTGAAATTAGAAGATTTTCCTTAAGCCTTTGATGCTTTGGGATTTTAAAGTTATTATTATAGTAGTACTACCACATTAAAGGAAACGTCTTTTTCAGAAGCCTGTTTTCTTCCTCTGAAGCCTGACACCACTCCTGAGTTTCTCCGGGGCCCTTTAAGCCTCGTTCCCAAGTGCGTGTCAGCGTTGCGCTGGCTGTGCGAACAGCGCTGGTTCTGCCTCTTCCCTTCCACTTGGCGCTGCCGGGGGAGGAATTTTCCAGGCTGCAGGGTGGTCTGCACAGCCCCTGTTTTCCATGTCTGCGTGATGACCTGTTTAGTTCATGGCTGATAGAGTTCTCAGCCTTCTCCTTATTGGACGTTAGGTTGTGTCCAGTCTTCTTGCTGTTACGAATAAGGCTTCGGTGAACGTCTGTTGGTGACTTTAATAAAATGCTTACTAGAGCAGGTTTCCCCCCATGGAGGCTGTGGAATCACACTCGTTTCAACGCCATTATTTGAAGGAATCGCCATAGTTGCTGATGCCACGTGATCACGCCATCCTGGGGTCATTTTGACTTCGAGCAGCTCTTGGTCCAGGGTTGTGTCCCTTTCTCCCCACCTGGCGGCACCTAGGACCCGCCGCTTGCTGGGGGCAGGTCCTTCCCCCTTCCCTGTGCTAACTCTTTTCTAGACAGACTCAAGAAAAGTCTAGCCTGGGACTTGGCAGTGAGTCGGCCCCAGTGTTACCCGGAAAGACATTTAGATGGGGAGGCAGGAGGCCTGGGATAGAGTGCCACCGGCGCACTCGCCAGCCCCAAGCCCTCCGGCAAGTTCTTCCCCTGCCCCAGCAGTCGGAGGATCTCCGGGTGTCCTCCATCTCGCGGGGTCATGCACGCCACGGTGGGAGTCCCGTGGCGCCGGGGGCTGCGGCGCTTTAGCAGCCCCAGGGGTGTGCGAGGACGTCCACTGGGATGTGGGAAGAAAACAGCAGGACTTCTCTGTGTGCTGTTTAAAACAATTTTTTTAAAGGGAAACTAAGACTTACTAATTGACGCATGGAATGATAGTAGACATGTATGCAGCCTAGAAAAATAAACGTGTGTGTAAGTATATGTGTGTACACACACAAGTTATGTGTTCCATGTTTTCATGCTCTGGCTGTTTGAGAGGTCAGAGCCCTGAGGTGGGAATGCAGCCTTGGCTTCCATCCGCGACCTGCGGCATGCCCCTTCATTTAGTCTCTCCTCTCTGAGAGCACGGTCGCTCCGCACCCAGGTATTGGAAGGGGATATGGACACGGGTACACGGGGGACAGGCGTTGGAATGGTGATCACTCGTGTTCCCACACTGGGCTTTTAAAAAATAATTGTGGTTGTTTGGGCCCAGATGATTTTAAGAGAGTGCTTTTTTTTTAACCTCCTGGTGCAAACGGACACATTCAAATACGAGGGCTTTCAGCAGAACCCGTGGAGGAGCTGAAAGACCTGGGTGTACTGCAGTCAGCTGGAATCGCAGCGCAGCCCACCGAGCAAGGTCCCTCTGGTGAGGCGCACGCTATGGATCAGGGCATTTCGGTTCTCCTGGCCACATGTGCCCATGGGCCCTGTCTGCTGCTGGAATAAAACAGGCTTCCGCCTTCCCCGGGACTGCTTATCTTCACAGGATAAGACTGGGAGCTTTCCAGAAAGCACTGCCTCTTCCTCCTGTGACTAGAGCCCAAGCCCCTCACCTCTTAGAGAGTCATGGCCCGTGTTACGCTGAGTTGCCTGCGCAGCCCCTTAGCGAGCTGTCCTGGCCGACAGACTGGTAGCAGAGCGCCTGCCCCATTCTGGCAACGTTAAAGTCTGCCTCGTGGGGCGTGTTGATTGTGCCCCTGAGAGAAGGCCACCTGGTGAGACCTACCCATGGAAAGGACGCCTGGGGCTCGAAGTGGCTTGGGGTTCCCTTTGACTCTGTCCTTGTCTCCTGCTCCATCTGCCTTCAGCAGCTCCTGGTGTCTCTACCTTCGAAACGTGCCCTGGATGAGGCCCTCTTGGTCCAGCTCCTTAAGTGGCCCCTGTGACCTGACCTCTTTCCTCTTTGCCCTGAATTGCTGCTACCCCTCCTTTGTGCCTCCAAGGCCAGCTGCCATGGGAACTTACGAAGACTGGATGACTTACCTGCTTAGAAGCTGCTGCTGGTTGCCCTGTGCACCTGCAATGCCATCCAAACCCTACCTGGTCTCACAGAAAGGGCCCTGGGTTTTCATTCTGTTCCTCAAACATCACAAGCTTGCTCCTACTTCTGAGCCTTTGTCTATGCTGCTCCTTCCACCAGAATGTTCTTGACAGGCCTGGTTCCTTTCCATCATTCAGTTCTGAGCTCACCGTGCCCCTTCTTCAGGGGCAGGGCCGGGCCTCCAGGCCCCGGTACTCTCACTGTTTTATTTACCTGTTTACAGCCTGGCTCCCCACCCACCCACACTCACCCAGCAAGTGTACCAGGGAGGCAGGGACATGACCTCCTTGTTTCCACTGCTCTGTCTCCCAGGCCCAGAAGAGCATGGGAAAATTGGTGGGCATGCAGTAATCAGAGAGGGGACAGGGAAAGAAAGAATGAAAGAGAGACAGAGAAAGACATGAAGCCTCCGGCAGTCATTCCAAGCCCTGGATGAAGTTGTGCCCAGTGCCCCCTCCGTCCAGCCGTGTTGCTTGGTGCTGGTAGCGGGTAGATGGTCAGAACATCGGGAAACCGTGGAGGGGGCTGCACAGTGGCGCTGAGTGCAGAAGCATGCAACTCTGTTCCAGGGTGAGCTGCGTGCCAGCCAGGAAGTGGGAGGCCAGTTAGGCTGCCCCAGGAGAACTGAGGGCTGTGTCCTGCTGGGGCCAGGCTGCCAGGGACAGGCCACTGGCTGGGACTCTGGACTGTCTGTCCAGTCACCGATCTGGGAGATGGGTAAGTCCCTGCAGTCCCAGGATCGGATTGGAGCCTAGCTGAGCTGAGGGTGTAGACCAACCAGGGGCTGGACTTCAGTTGCTTTTGCCTTGAAGGAAGGTTGTGTGGTCAGTGGCTCCGAGGGTTGGAGCTGTGGTTCCACCAGAGGCTGGAAGCGTCAGGGACAGCTGCGAGTGCTGCTGTGGTTTGGGCTCTGCCAGGAGAGTGGGATGTGGCTTCCGGGGTGGGGGTGGGGGTTGTCCCGCCCATGGCAGGCTCTGGGGAGTGGCTGCCCTGTCCTCTGAAGCCTATTTTAGCCACTTCCCCAGAGCTGAGTCACTTAGCAACACCCCCTCGCAAAGCCACAGCTCCCTTGGCAGGTGCCCTTCCGGGTGAGCACCCAGGCCTCTTGAACTGGCCCCAGGGCCAGCCCAGGCCACCTGCTTGTATTTGAACACCGTGTTCCCCCTCCTCACCCCCAAATTGTTCTGTGAAGAACCACTGACATCTGGTGAAGATGTCACCCTGGGACCCACGACAACCCCATGAGTGAGTTCTCTCTAGGCCCCAACTCTTGGAACCTTTCGTGCTGGATGTTGAAGATGGTTTGGCTTTGCACAAGCCACAGAGCCCGGCTCTCACCCCCCGGGAGTAAGACCACAGACAGCAGAGAGCACTGGCCAGACCTGTCTCTGTCTTCTCAGGGAGTGGGTCGTGCAGGCTCCTGGCAATCCCGGGGCTGCTCTGGGGTTCCTGTGCTGGCCCCTGTCACTGCTGCAGAGCCCACCCGTGAGGATGCTACAAGCAGGGGTTAATGGGAGAGCCAGGACCCTCCTGTCCTGTGGCCTTGTGGCCAGGATACCCAGTCCCTGTGGGTGGACACAGGGGCCTGCATCATCCCCGCTGAGCCCTGGGCAACTGCCCCTGCGGTTTCCCTTTATTTCTCCAACACTTAAGATCTGAAACCACAGGCTCGAAGTTGCTTACTGGGTCTGGGGATTCCTGCCGAGACACCAAGACACCGAAACCCTTGCACAACTCTGGACATTTGTGTCACGGTTCCCACAATTCTGACCCTTTACGCCCCCTCCCCCCTTTCTCCCTCCCTTTTTCTTTGTGTTTATTTGCTGTTGTTTACCTGCTTTATTTTCACCTGTGTGTTCTTACTTCTGGGCAGTGGTTCTTAACCCAGGGGTGCTGGTGCCCCCCAGAGGACACTTGGCATTTCTGGGGACATTTTGGTTGTCACAGCTGGAAAGAAATGCTGTTGGCATTGAGTGGGTAGAAGCCGGGGGTGTCGTTTAACATCTCACTGTGCACAGGACAGCCCACACTCCAAAGGAAGATCTGGCTCCAGGTGTCAGAATCTGCTCTAGGGCTATACTAGAACTTTCTCCAGGGAGCAGCCAGGCTCCCCTTTCTCTGGATCACCCCCTCACCCCCCCTCCCAAAGGCCCAGGGTCGGGTAGGGAGAACACTCGACCTGGGGCAGCGGTGAGGGCATGACCCCAAGGCTAGTGCTTTTCATGTGTCTAACTTAGGGGTCAGCGATCAGGCCCAGGCCCACCACTTGTTTTTGTAAATAAAGTTTTATTGGGATGCAGCCACACCCATTTGTTCACAGAGAGTCAACTACTGCTTTCCTGCTGCAAAGACAGTTACACATTTACAACCAAGACATTTTTAGCCACAAGGTTGAAAATCTTGACTGTCTGGCCCTGTGTAGAAAATGTTTGCTAATCCCTGCTTTAGCTGTTCCTGATTGTTTAGGGCAGGGGTGTCCAGCCCACAGGCCATGTGCAGCCCAGGGTGGCTATGAATGCAGCCCAACACAAAATCGAAAGTTTACTTAAAGCCTTTCTTTTGCTCATCAATGTTTGTGTATTGAATTGTGGCCCAGAGACACCAAAAGGCTGGACAGCCCTGGCTGAGAGGTCAGATCCCAGGGCGTGGGCAGGAGGGTTCAGGCGAGGTGAAGCGAGGAGAGGCTGCATTTCCTAGGGTTTGATGGGAGGAAGAAGAGGGTGAGGAGGGAGAGCTGCCGGACATAGGGGTCATCTCAAGGCCTTCCAGGACAGTCCTTGCTGGGCTTTGAGCCCAGCCCAGGTCACCTGCATGGCAGGGCTGCCCTGGTGCCTGGCTCCTGCCGTTCTCCCAAGAACTGTTTGCTGGAGTGAGGAGCAGTGTGGCTGCCTGGGGGGAGGAGGGGCGCTTCCTGGTGGGGGAGCCATGAGGCTGGGCCTCCGCAGCTGGTCAAAAGAGAGCGCAGCTGGTCAAAAGAGAGCGTGGGAGTGGGGTTAGAGGACACGGAGAGGTCAGGCCTTGAGCCCTGGAGCCAGGCTGTAGGCAGAAACGAAGCCAGCACTGTCACTGGCCTTGAGAAGGCAAAAGCTGGGGGACAGGAGGCTGGAAGCGTTGGCCTTTCCACAGGAGTTTGAGACCAACCGTGCCCTGCACTGCCAGGTGGGGTCCAGCAGTGAGCAGGCCCATCGGGATGCTCCAGAAGCTCCTAGTCCAGTGGCAGGGCTAGAAATATCACTGTGCCTGCTGGGAGAGGGGCCGTCCAAAGTGCTGGCGACGGGGAGGTACCTGGCAGGACTTGAGCAGGCTAAGAACCTTCTCCCAGAAGCAGTGACATCTCAGCTAAGCCCTGAAGGATGTTGGGTGAGCCAGGTGACAGGGTATTCCAATGGGGGACTGCAAGTGTCTGGTCCTGGGGCTGGGACAGTGCGGGCATAGGGGAGCGGCAAGCCGTGGCACTGAGTGGGCATGCCAGACCAAGCGATCAGCAGTGGGGAGTCTGAGGAGGGTTTTGCTTTAACTAAAAGGTGAAGGATGAACTGCAGAGAGACGCAGTGTACAGGGAGGCCTGTGGGCTGATGTCAAGGGCCAGGTGGGTTGTGGTGGCGTAGCTGGGGGTAAGGAAGAAACTCGTGGGGTACCCACAGGTTGAGCTTTGCATTGGGAAGGTTGGGTCCACAAGGAAGGTGCTGTTGGGAACTGTGCTGTTAGCAGGATTGGGGGCCCCACACCACCCCCCACCCGTCATACTTGGTTAAGTCCTTGCACCCATCCCTCCGAACCCTGCTCAGCCCCATGCTACTGGGTGCAGCATTTGGGGCAGGTCGCTCCCGAGGGAAAGGGGCTGGTTTGGCTCTAACACTGAACTTCAGCTTCTTGCCAAGAGCTGTGTGTGTGGTGCCTCGTGCGTTCGGATGGCCCTTTGCCCTTCAATCACCTGGGAGTCTGCAGAGCCCAGGAGACCTAGGTCACCTAGGGTTAGTCCCTGCCTTCTTGCACCCCTAGTGATTAAAGAAATTGGGAGACAGTCTTCCAGTGTCGATCTCCCCAACGGGCAGAGGGTGGGTCCTCGACAAGGAGCTTGGGGCCCCACGATGAAGATGTAGCAGGCAGGACCTTCATTTAAGTGACGGGAAGGCTGGAGAGCCGGTTGTGTGGATCCCAGCAGCCCCACCCCAGTTCTGATTCAGAAAGTGAGCCGGGCCGCCCACAAATGTTGCGGTGCCAGGCAGCATCTCCCCCGGGGCCCATTCTGTCCTCTCCCTCTTCTGAGGATGATGACTCAGGTTGAAGTGTCCAGTGACTTCACAGGGATTGAGGTCAGACAGCAGGAAGAACCCCCAGCATATCTCCAGACTAGTTGTTCAGAGGAGTCAAGTCAGAGGCTGAGTCTCTTTCCTACACTGCTTTGTGGAATCACCCGTGCACCATGCACCGTGCACCTCCTTAAGTGTAGTCCTGCTGGCTCTGGCAGCATCCTGGTTGGGAGGAGGTGTGAAGGGGTGGACAGACATTATTGTCCTTTAGAAGAAAAGATCTCTTTCTCTGTCAGGCATCAGGGAACGTGTGTCTGTGTCTGTGGCTCCTTGAATGCCAAACAGATTTGCAAGAAGCACTCCCCTAACCTGAAACCTGTGGATGAAGAAAGAGGCGCGGTTATGAAATTGACTGCTGGCTGGGTTCATATTGTTTCATTTTGGTGGGAGCTGGGGTTTGAATAGCAGCCTGTAGGCAGATGGGGCTTTTGTGCTGTGAGGCCAGCCCAGGTTAACCCTTTCCTGCTGTTCTCTTCTTGCAGCTCTCTGAGCTCCTCCTCATCTCCCCCTCTACCCACCAGACTTCAGATCTGACTCCAGAGCTGCCTGCTGCCCTGGGAGGCCCTGCCTCCCTTCTCCTCGGGCAAGATGCCCATCCTCAAGCAGCTGGTGTCCAGCTCCATGCACTCCAAGCGCCGCTCCCGCGTGGACCTCACGGCCGAGATGATCAGTGCCCCGCTGGGTGACTTCCGCCACACCATGCACGTGGGCCGGGCTGGGGACGCCTTCGGAGACACCTCGTTCCTCAACAACAAGGCTGGTGAGCCGGATGGTGAGTCCCTGGATGAGCATGCATCCTCCTCTTCATCAAAACGCAGCCTTCTGTCTCGGAAGTTTCGGGGCAGCAAGCGGTCACAGTCAGTGACCAGGGGAGACCGGGAGCAGAGGGACATGCTGGGCTCACTGCGGGACTCAGCCCTGTTTGTCAAGAACGCCATGTCCCTGCCCCAGCTGAACGAGAAGGAGGCTGCCGAAAAAGGCTCCAGCAAGCTGCCCAAGAGCCTGTCATCCAGCCCCGTGAAGAAGGGGAATGGTGGGGAGGGTGACCAGGATGCAGCTGGTATGGAAGAGGTGCCACGGCGGAACGGGGCCACCGGCCCACACTCCCCCGACCTCCTCCTGGAGGAGAAGGCCTTCGGGGACCTGACAGACCTGCCCGTCGTGCCCAAGGCCAGTTTCGGACTGAAGCATGCAGAGTCCATCATGTCCTTCCACATTGACCTGGGGCCCTCCATGCTGGGCGACGTCCTGAGCATCATGGACAAGGAGGAGTGGGAACCAGAGGAGGAGGGTGGCGGTTACCACAGCGACGATGACCTGGGCAGTCTTCTCAAGGCTCCCACTTCTGTGTTGGGGGCCCCTCTCCGAGCCAGGCAGGAAGGCAAAGCTGGCCAGGACTCACCCCCGCAGCCCCAGCCTCCACAGGACGAGGGGTGGGCGGCGGCCGCCCCCAGCCCTGGCTCAGCCCGCAGCGTGGGCAGCCACACCACACGGGACAGCAGCTCCCTGTCCAGCTGCACCTCCAGCGTCCTGGAAGAGCGCAGCCCTGCTTTTCGCGGGCCAGACAGGGCCCGGGCCACTCTCTCCAGGCAGCCCGACAAGGAGTTCTCCTTCATGGATGAGGAGGAGGAGGACGAGATCAGAGTGTGAGGCAGGAGGTGGGGCTCCACGTTCTTAGCTTCATCTCCTTGCCCCCCAGCCCATCACCACCTTTCCCTCCGTGTTCAGGGGCAGCCAAGAGCCTGGCTTCTGCCACAGACCCTGGACCTCATGGATGAGGGGCGTTGGCTCAGCCTGGGGGCCTGTGGAGGACTTGAGGAGCGGGCCTGGGTGCCAACTGGGTGCCTGACTTTGTGGCACGCCCTGGCCTCCCTGAGCTCTGTGGGACGGGGCTATGTTCTTACAGCAGGGATCAGTTTCCTTTTCTCCACTTTGGCTTCAAATGGATGCCGGATGTCAACCTGAGTTCCTGCCCCGCCCCCCACAGCAATGCAGGTCAGCTCCAGGGCGGCCTCGGCGCCAGGGCTGGGGACGCTGGCTCTCCTTTTCTCTCCTGGAGTTTCTGCTCTGACCTGGCAGTGACTTCCTGGGTAAATGTGCGTCACAGGAGGAATGGGGTGGACACGTGTCCCGGCCCCTCCCTCCCCTGCCTGATTCGTGCACCGGAAGCCTGGAGCCCCTTGGAGTGAAGCCGGAGCGAACGTGAACACTAAACGCAGCCCCTTCCAGGGGAAAAGAACAGGGTGGGGAGTGGGAGGGAGGCCCCTGGGCTTCAATTTTCAAGAAGGGGCCCCTGCAGGATGATGACACAGGACCAGGCTGTAGGCGTCACTCAGCCCCAGTGGGTTTGTTTGTTCTTCCTTGTCATGTGTAAGTCTTTCTAGAACAGTATCAGGAGCAGTGTTAGCAGGTCTGCCACCAGAGGGAACATCGACTCCTGGGAGACACCTTTATACTCCAAGCTTCCTGACTTTCATTCAGAATTGTATGGAGTGGGCGTCGGTGGGTGTGCCGCTCCCCGCCCCCACCCCAGCTTCGCCCATAGCCATCCACTGCTGCGGGCGTCCGTCTAGCACAGAACATTTCTGGAAAATGACTTTCTTAAAGTAATATATCTTTCCTGTGGGGGATAAAAACGTTTTTTGTTTTTTGGACTGAGTTATTCCCACCCTCCACCCCCACCCCCTCACTACTTTTCCTTCCTTTCCCAGGCCTCTCTGCCAGCTCAGCCCATTCCCTGGCTTGGGAGGCGAGGGCCGGGAGGGTCTAGGCACACAGTTGCCAGATTTAGCAACAAAAGAAACCAGAATGTTGAGTTAATGAGCATTTCAGGTATACAAAGGATAATTTTCAGTATAAGTGTGCCCTTTTGCCGTATGTAGACCATAACTGACATTTAAAAATTATTTGTTGTTCTGAAATTCAAATATCACTCTGTACCCTATAACCCTGCCCACAGGGATTGAGCGGGAGCTTGGGTGTGAGCCCCAGGGCAAACTGGTGATTGTTTTTCTGTCCTGGGAACCGGCTGACCCACCTCTGCCTGCCTGTCCCCTGGTAGTTGTGGGGGAGGGGCTGACGAAGCAGGACCCTGCCAGGCGTGGCTGCCCCTGCCTGTTTCCCCACCAGATCCTGACTCAGATGCAAAGTTCGTTCCTCATTTCAGTGCAAGCACCACTGGGTGCTTGGTTTCAGCAGTGCTGCCCCCACCACCGCTCTCCACACCCATGCAGCCCGTGGCCAGTTCCAGGTTCTAAGCTGTATAGCTGTATATTTTTTCCATGATATTGTTAAAAGAGCAAAGCAATAGTAAAAAAAAAAAAAAAAAAGCCCTTTTGCATGTCTGGTGTTCATCTCTGCTTCTGGGGAGGGTTATGTCGGGATGCGAGTGGGTAGGGGTGAGGGCGTGGGCTGGGGTCCTGGGGCTGTCTGTGCCCCTGTGGCACTCGATGGCCTGAGGCTTCTCTCTCAGTCCCTGTGGGGCTCCACCCTCAGCCTGGGCAGACCTCAGGGGCTCTGGGTTTTTGGTATCCCGACTGCCACTTATCCATCTAATCTGTCAGGGCCCTTGGGCACTTGTCACTTAGCTGCTTTGTGCCTCACTCTCCTGCTAAGAGGGATCCCACCACTCCCACAGGGCTGGGCTGCAGACACGGCCCCTGACAGGGTGTCTGCCCAGTTGTCATCAAGCCGAGGGAGGCTGTGTTCTCACAAGCTGCAGGTGCCAACAGGCGTGGGATCCGTCTCCACCGGGACACAGCACGTGCCTTTTGTACCATCTGACCTGGAAAGTCAACGTGCAGGCGGCACATTCCTGTTCCGCCACACAGGCCAGTGAGGTGGACATTGGTGTCCCCATTTTACGTGCCGAGAGGCCACATGGCCACTTTCTCCAAGTCACCAAACAATAAGAGTCAGCACATTACTGATTCAAAATGCTTTGGCCTCATCACTCACAGGCACCTCGAAGCTTCATTACTTGGGAAAGTGAGGTCAGGGGTGTGTCTGCCCTGGGTGGGGACCTGGTGACTCCCCCACCCATCTCCTGCCCCCACCTTCCCCGCTGGCTCTGCTAGCTGAAGTGCCTCAGACGCCCTCTCCACGTGGGGCCCAGCGTGGCTGAGTTCTGGAAACTGTCCCCAGCACCTACAGAGAAATTTGGGCTGTACTCATCTTTTCCCTGGGAGGCAATTAGAAGCATAATTAAAATATCCCTCTGCCCCTAGACTAGCTCATTAGAGCTAATGAGGGATGAGGCTGGAGCCAAGGGTGTGGTGGCCCAGAGGGAGGAGCGGGGGCGGGCCTGGGGTTCACATCCCCAGCCCAGCAGGATGGACGGGCCCTGGGGGCCGCAGCCTAGCTCTAGAGGCCACTGTGGAGCGAGTGCAGCGCTCAGCACTGCCCGGGCGGGTGTGGGGAAGCACCTGAGCAGGGCTGCACTTCCCAGACAGTGTACACCCCCCCACTCCGCCAACAACCACTTGCACAGGATTCTTGAGGCCCAGACCTGCTTTTTGGATGGAGAACTTCAGATGAACTGCTGGCCATTTGGAAAGATCCAGGGGCCTGCGGAAAGATCTAGCTAGACCCCCACCTTTAGGAGCATGAATTCTGGTTAGGGGCTCCACAGGCCCACCAGACAATGGGATAACCAGGCAGGATGAGCCCAGCCTAGCTGTAGCACTCTGATCTTGGTTTGCTGTGTGGCCTCAGGCCAGTTATTTTCCCTCTCTGGGTGGCTTCCATTTCTCCGTCTTTAAAATTTGGCACTAGCTCAGTTCTCAACTTTTTACCAGAAGTGTTACTGGCAACAAGGTTGTAGGTTGAAGCCCGATATGTAACAGGTTGAGCCAGAGCTTCCCTGGATGGGGGTGGAGGCAGGGAGTCCCTTCTCTCCTTCAGTCTCTGAGGTCCACTGGAGAGAGAGACCTGGGGTCTCCCGCATCACCTCACCTTAAAGGTGTTCTGTAGGCCCTCTCTACCTCCTACGACTCAGAGCAGGAGCCAGGAACTACTTCTGGGTAACGACGTAGTAATTTTAATTCAGATCGCCGCTAACCTTTCAAAAAATGTGAGGGGCCCCCAAGCCTCCTGCCCCGGTGGAGCTACAGTCATGACCCCAAGATGCCTCCGTGTCTCCCGTCCTGGCCCAGCTGCCGTGGGGCTTCCCCCTGCTCCCCACCCTCGAGGGGCTCTGCTGCTCTGCCCTCCAGATCAGGGCTGTGTCACCTGTGAGGGCTGACACACACCAGGCCCTGATTTTTTAGATCGGCCTAACTTAATTCTCACGACCACTGTGTGAGATCTGGACTATTCCTGCCACTCCTCTTTTGCAGATGAGGACACTAAGGCAGCCCAAGGTAAAGGAACTGGCCCTGGACCACCGGGCTAGTTAGGGGCCCAGAATGACCAGGTAGGGCCGGTGACCTGGTGGGCAGAACAGTGCAGAGATGCCCTGCTGACAGACCTGCACCTAGGGAAAACAGGTGCTTCTTGCTGCAGGTGAGGTGCTGGGAGCTCCAGGCCTCTCTCAGTATCTGCTGCTGCTTCACCTTGTTCCAAGGGCCTTGTGGGTAGTACAAAGGCCAAGTGCACTGGGCAGAGCTGGCCCTGCCATTCCCAGGGTCACAAGCTGGCTCCATCTCTGCTTGGCAGAGCCCGGGCTCCAGCTGGGCCCCAGCCTCTCAAGCCTTTGGCCTTGGGCCTATGTTCTGCTGGTGCCCAGGCTGGTCCACCAAGGTGCTCACCTTTGACACCATTCTCACACACACCGAGCCACCCGCTCCTCTTCACCAGGGTTCGTTCACCATGTTCCCAGGAGAAAGTGACAAAAGGAATAGAGGGTGCCCAAACACACGAAGGCAGCGGGTTCTCAAGGTCTTTAAATTTTAGGGTCTGGTTCACCACCTCCCCCCACCCCCATTTTATAGAGTCTGGGAGAAGACGCTGGCCAAAGTCCCACAAGTGGAACAGAGCAGATATTGCAAAAGGGACTGGGCTGGCTTTGAGCCAGTGGGCAGTATGGGCGCAGCTGCTCATTGAGCTGGGTGTGTGGAAGGTAGCTGGGGTGGCCAGTGGGGCTGGGGTGGGGTGGTATGCTGCACGCCCCACCCCTCCCTGGCTCAGGCTCCCTGAAGCACCTGGCTTCCTCCACTCAGGCAGGGCCTCCCTGGCATGGCCCCTCCCTTGCCATGGTCACCAGCACGCAAAGACTCTGGCCCCAGACCTTGATTGAAGATGCAGGAAAGGAAAAAAGTTAGGAGTAAAAACAGGAGAATTTGTCTGCTTCCCCTTTGCAGTCTCCTCTAGGCCCTGTGGCCTCCTGCCAGCAGCCAGATGGGAGATTGGAAAGAACATTTTGGGGAGAGGGAAGGTATTTGCAGGCAGATGGATGCTGGGGGCTTTGCCTCTAAAACCTGTTGCTCTAATTCACCGAGCTGCTGTTACCCAGGACAAAGCTCCCAGGAGGGGACAGGAGGAGCCAAGGAGAGCCGCCTTCCCGGCAGGACTCCAACCCTGAAATGAGTTGGCATGTTAGAAAGTACCCCTCAAGGCCACAAGGCTCTGCTGAATTTTGTTTTGTTTTTATGCCCTGCTTTGTTCCAAAAAGGATAGGAGGCAGCTTACAAAAATACGCAAATTACAATAGGATAAAAATAAATCAGAGGGAAAACAAGGCGGGAACAAACATGAAAGAACTAAGCAAGTGGCACATGCACTGTTACCAGCGTTCAGGCCAGAGGACGGACCTGCTGGCTGGGGTGTGCTCAGGGAAAATGTTTCCAGCTTGTGTCACATGTATGACAGTGGGCCTCCACCATTCTCACAAGCGGGCTGAAAACTGGGCTCTGAGCTTCCTATCAGTCAAAGCAAAAAGGGAAACCCACCTGTTATGAGACTCACAATGTCCATGAGGTTTGAAAGGGTCCCAGAAGCAGCTCAGCTTTTCTGGACACTGCAGTCTGAGAGGGATTCTTGTGAGCTCTTTGGAGGGTGTAGGGCTGGGGTTCCAGGCCATGTCCTCAACTAAGGTCTCAGTCTCGTAACAGATACGATCACGCAAACCCCAGAAGTCGGCTTTTCTGCTCAGTATGAATTGAAGGCTTGAGGCCAAGACACAGATCAATAAAACCAACTCTCGGGAGGGCCAGCCCCAAGCCGTCTAAGTCATTCAGCAAAGACACAGTATTTAGATTCTTCCAGAGCACGGTTTTCCAGCCTCGGCACTATTGACACCTGGCACCGGGTCATCCTGTGTTATCAGGTTAGGGTTAGGGTTAGAACTGCCCTGTGCACTGCAGGACGCTGAGCATCATCCGTGGCCTCCGCCCACCGGTGCCCGTGGCTCCCTCACAATGAGTCATGTCGGTCCAACATGTCCCCAAACACTGCCCAGTGCCTGTCGGCTGCGGAAAGACCACTGCAGTTACAGGAACAGTGTGATGCCTTTTTTTTTTTTTTTTTTTTTTTTTTTTACCATAAGTGCCAATTTAAGACAGAAAAAGCTGTTTCCAGCTTCTGTGTTTTGGTTCAAAGCAAAAGGGAAAAAAAAAAAGCTTATGAAGTCCTGTAGGGGAAAATGTATATGCTTGCATTTTGAATTACCTACTTCATTGAGAAAACCGACACTTCTTTTAGCCACTAACATTGTTGCTGTGAGGGTATTATTTGAGAAATAGGTGCACAGAGGCACTTTCTAGTTCCTCACCTGGAGCCAGAACGAGGATTGAGGACCGTGTGGAGAAGGCGCCCTGGCCCTGGGTCTGCTCTCTGAGGACCGCGGGCGGCGAGGGCAGCCGTCTCGGAAGATGGTGCTGCCCCTCTGTCATTTCTCACAACCAAGGCCCCATTCCGCTCCCAGCCACACCAGGGCTGCCTACGGAGACTTTGAAGCTGTGTGCTCTGGAAACAGAAGTCTACAGCACAGATTCATTTATTCATTGGGCATTTACTGAGTACCTACGGTGTGCTGAGCACTCTTGAAGGATGAGGGTGCGGGGTGAGGGGAATGAGAGTACACAAGGCAGTAGACAAGACAGACGTGGCCCCAGGGTGGCACTTCGGCTTCCATGGACCCCTTCCTCCATAAAAGTTGTTAAAATCGGGTGTTATGGCCATGTTAGTAAACAAGGTGAATGCATTAATGTCATACATTAAAACTTGATGTTTGACTGAAAGACTCATAGATTTGCTTCAGGGCCCGCTGAGCCTGATGGAGAAGTCACATGATGGAAGCATGGGCGCTGCCCTCCAGGGCTTGGGGTGAGGTGGGGGAGGGAGAACAAACAGACCCTCAACCAGCAGAAACGGAAACGGACATGTTGCCTCCAGTTGCCGAGGACTCTGGAGGAAATGGACCTGTGCGAGCTGGGACAGAGTACCAGGATCTCACTGAGGTGGGGGATGGGGCAATCTCTCCCTGAGGAAGTGCTCCTCAGACCAGACCAAAGAATGAGGCAGGGTCTGGGAGGTGACCAGCAGGGACCAGCACGTTTGGGAGAATCAAGGACACCTGCAGCTTTGGCCCCAGCATCTGGGTGGTGGTGACATTCCCAAGAGGGCGAGTCAGAGAAGATGGCACCAGTTTCTGGGGTGTTAGAGTTTGGTCTCAGGCATATGGAGGCCATTCCAGGTACAAATAGCAAGAAGACAGGTATCTGGTGGACAAGTGCTAAGGACTGACTGTGTCCTCCCTAAGTTCATGCATTGTTGATACCCTAACCTCCAGAGTGATGGAGCCAGGAGTTGGGGCTTTGAGGAGGTGGTCAGGGTTAGATGAGGTTAGAAGGGTGGGCCCCACGATGGGATCAGTGTCCTTATAAAAAGAGGAAGAGAAGCCAGAGGTCTCTCTCCACCATCTGAGGACACAGCAAGCCAGGAAGCGCACCCTCACAAGGAACTGAATCTGCCAGTACCTGGGTCTTGGACTGCTGGCCTTCAGACCGTGAGAAATCAATGCCCACTGTCGAAGCCCCTGGTCCAAGGTGTTTAGGTGCAGCTGCCCCAGCTGGCCAAGACGGTGGGCAGCTGCCTGCGTGTCTGGAGTGGCACGTCTTGGTCGGAATTCGTGGCCGGGATAGATTTCAAAAACAGGCCAAGAAGTGAGACCAAGGGCAGTTTCTATGGTTTTGATGAACACAGGAGAGAAGGTCAGGACTGTGGGCTTCCCCCAGCCCCGCCAACACCCCCTCCCCGCCCCCCCCCCACCTTCGGCCCCAGCCCCAGCTCAGGTGGTTTATCCAGGCTGGGAACCAGGATGGGCTGCGCTCTGCTCGCCAGCCACAGCAACTGAACTTTGAACACAAGGGTACAATTGACTCTCTGTCTGTGGCCAAGGCCTGGAGCGTTTTTCCATCTATCCTCCGTCCCCATGACCCAAGAATCATTTAGAGATAACAGACCGGAGGGCAGTCTATAGTGATGAAAATGAAGTTTTTCTTCCAGACTCAAATGACCTAAAGGCAGATCAAACGTGTGACCTTGGCCCCCAATCCATCAAAGTGAGCGCCCCAGGCTGTGCCTGGAAGAATTAATCCATCACAGTGTCCCTGTTCCAGCCAGCGGTTCTGTGTTCTATAGAAATCTACCTCTTTCTCCTCCAAGTGAGGGCGAGGGGTGCATGGCTCCAGGAGGCACCCTGGGATGTGGGGATGGGTATTGGAACTTTGCTAATTATGGTTTATCTTGACCTTCTAGATTTTTCTGTCTTACAAAGCACAGAGTATCTTCTCTCTCGGGTGGCTTTTCAGCCAGTTCTGGATTCTGGCATGTCCACGGCTGGACCCCCATTCGCTGGCCCTTCCATGCAGAGTGGCCCCTGGTTTGCAGCCAGAGAGCTCTTTCTGAAATGCAAATCAGACCCAGAGCTGAAAGTCTGGCTCCTTCAGAGATTCCCAAGGCCTCAGGTTCAAGGCCCTTCCCCAGCCAGCTCCCAGGCCCTTGAGAATCTCTGCAGCAGCCTTATCCCCACGCTGCTCTACGGATCCGGATCCGGAAGCGGCTTCCCCAGTGGACTACGATGCTGCGGCCACCACGGGGAACATGATGCTCTCTCTACCTGCGGACAGGTTTTTTCCTTGTCCGTGCTCCCAGAAACCTTTGCTACCCAGGCTGGATCTAAGCAGTCTTGCAGTACTTCTGCAAATGCCCTCTGTTCCCCGCATGGCGGGGTTGAACTGCCTACTGATTGGTTACTTTCCTTTCTCTCTTAGTTTTCTGTGGTTGCTGTACCAAATTACTATGAAGTTACTAGCTTTGAACGAAGAAAATGTATTATCTTACAGTTCTGGAAGTCAGAAGGCCACAATGGCTTTCCCTGAGCTGAAGCCCAGGTGCCAGCAGGCCTGCATCCCAGGTTCCAGGGTAGAGTCCATTTTCCTGCCCCTCTAGCTTTCAGAGACCACCTGCGTTCCTTGGCTCAGGACTCCACCGTCCACCTTCAGAGCCAAGAGGGTAGCATATTCAAATCTCAGATGTCTATCTCTTTCAATCTCCATCTCAACATCCATCTCTTTCTTCTTCCCTCCCTCCGGCCCTTCTGCCTGCCTCTTATAAGGACCCTATGATTACATTGGGCCCACCTGAATAAGCCAGGATAAGCTCCCTGCCTTGAGAGCCTTCACTTAATCACATCTGTAATGTCCCTTCTGCCACGCAAGGTGACATAATCACAGGTTTGGGGCATTTGGATTTTGGAGGGCATTGCTCTGCCTGCCACAGCCTCCTAGACAGCAGCTGTGTCTTGTTCATTCTGTATCCCCCAAAGTGAGCAGAGGCTCAAACTACTTTTGAATGAGCAAGTGAATGAATGAATGAATGAATGAATGAATGAATAGCTTTCCCGGAGGCTAGGTGGGGGCAGAAGCCAGAATACAGAGCTGGAAGGACAGTGGAGAAGTAGGAAGAAACCAGAGTGTAACCTGAGCTGGTCCCGTCCTGTACTTCTGGCAACTCATTCTGCTGGTGCTGCGGGCTTGTGGTGTCCCCTGAGCTGCTGGTGACAGGACTACCTTTCCTCAGGGCACAGGGCAGTGAGTGGAGCCAGGCCTCAGAGGTTTCCCTCTGAGCCCCAGGAGGCTTAGGGAGCCTCTGCTGAGCCTCCAGGGGCTTTGGGCACAGAAGCAGAGGAGAGGGGAGGGTGACCTGAAGACCAAGACCCTTGGTGGTGACAAGAGTGGAGGGGAAAACCTATCCAGACACTCCCTGGGCCAAGGCTGGCTCCCTGAGCACCAAATACCCTGACTCCTGGACTCTCAGACCTGAAGTACAAGCCTCGTGCCCACGCAGAGGCCCAGTCACACTCTCAGGACACTGCTCACCCCCCCAGGACCCCTGCACCCACACCTCCACCCTTCCTTTCTCACCCCACACTACTGCCTGCCTACTCTGCAGCTCAACAGGCTGGAGGAGCTTGGCTTTGGGGTGGGGCAGACTGAGCTTGTGGCCTTTGCAAAGCCTTAGAGCTTCTGTTTTCTCGACTGTAGGAGACTTCAAGGGGTTTGGTGGGGATTAGAGAGAACGCAGTGTAACAGCGAACCTCCACCAGTTAAGTCCTCGTCACTGGTAGCAAAGGTTGGGATTCTAGGTCCCTGTTCCAACATCGAGGTCCCTGTGTGAGCTTAGGTGACCTCTTCACCACTCTGGGCCTTGGTTTCTTCATCTGTAAAATGGGTAGAAGCAGCTTGCATAGCAACAGTGAGCACTGGAAGAGGCCCTGGGAGCAAGGTGGGGAGGCTCAGGAGTTCTGTTACTGTGCCCCAGTCCCCGGGGAGAGACGCCTTTCAGGAGTATAGCTTCCAGAAGCCCCCGACATGCAGAGACTGGGTTCCCGGGCAAGGACGGAGCAGGACCATCCTGGCTGCTGCATGTTACTGCCCTGCACTTCAAATGCCTATGGTGAGGTCAGCAGCTATCACCACCAAGTGGCATCTCTGGGGCACAAGAGCAATGGAGAGGGCAGGGCACACTGGCTCGTTGTCCCTGGGGCTGAGCGGCAGCAGCTGTGAGTCACAGGGGCTCCTCCCGACCCCACCCCCTCCCAGCACCATGGCGACTCAGCCCATCCCTGGTGGACTCGGGCAGCCCCTTCAGAGGCACCGAACAGCATGGAGCCCGAGCCCCACAGCACCTCCCCTCAGGGCCCTTAGGAATAATCAACTGGAAGGAGGGGAGGCTCCATGGACCTGAGGACAGGATGCTTGGGGCCTTGAGCACTCAGCCGCACCCCCCAAGTGTGGGGGTGCCTCACAGCGCATTCCCCCAGGAAGGACTGCTCCCCGTGTCATATGTCATTACTGACAGCCCCCCAAGGAGGTCCTGTGTGGGGGTGCTGTCTCTGGGGCTCAGATTGCTGATTAAATGACCAGCCTAGGATGTGAACCCTGGCCTGACCCATGCCAGTCTCACCCTTTCAGGGTGCCCAAGTGGGGAGTGGGGAGACAGGCTTACACACAGGCACCAGAAGGGAGGGCATGGCCACATTCCGCCCAGGGAAGCACTGGCCGTGGTTGGTCCAAGGCTGCAGGGCTAGGCACAGTGACCCCTGCCAGCCCCTGGCAGCCGGAGAATTCTCGGACTCCCCGCACCCCCTGCAGAAGTTCAGAGCAACTCGTTTATCCAGGGAGAGAGGCAGGGTGATGATTCAGGGAAGCTGCAGCTGGAGTTAGATGAGAGCCTCATAATGATGGTGATTAAAAATTAACACCACTGTTTGCACAGCGATTTACGCGTCCACTTTGCAGCCATGAATTAATTAATCAATGAAAACACAATGCTGGGGAGAAGCTCCAGAGCCCAGAAGAGCAGACTGTGAGGCTCCGAAGGACAGCGCCAGGACGGGGTGCTAGTCCACCAGGCAGCCACGAGGTGGCAATGTAAATGGCGGGGGGGGGGGGGGGTCTGAGTAAGACAGAGGGCCTGCGAGGTGGGAGACCCAGGGCAGACCCCCAGTTGACACCGATTAGCTGTGGGACCTTGGCAGTCACTCAACATCTCTGTATTTCTATTTGCTCGTCTGTAAAAGGGGTGAGTGAGGTCTTCTGAAACCGAATTCCAGAATGGAACAATCCGAGTGTCCTGGGGCTGCTGTGACAATCACCGCAAAGGTGGGGGCTTCAAACAACACAAGTGGGTTTTCTCACAGTTCTGGAGGCCAGAAGTCCGAGATCAGGGCGCTGGCTCCTTCTGGCACCTGGGGGTGGGAGGCAGGCACACCTTCCTCAGTGTTCCAAGGCCACTGGCTGACCCCAGTCTCCTCCTCTGTCCTCACATGGTCTTCTTCTCCAGGTTTCTTGTGACTGTGTGTGTCTCAAATCTCCCTCTTTTTTCTCGTAAGAACACCAGCCCTTTTGTTTAGGACTCACCCTAATTCCAGGATGATCTCACCTGGAGATCCTTAATGACACCTGCAAAGACCCACTGCCAAATAAGGTCACATTCACGGGTACCAGGGGTCAGGATGTGGACTGTGTTGGGGGGCACAATTCAACCCACTACAGAAGGGATTTTGGAGAAACAAAAACCGTGAATGCCAGGTGCTGTTGTTCTTATGATGAAGACTTGGAAGAAGGGCATCCGTCTACGCGACAACCTCCCACACCTTCGCTCACCAGCACCGGGAGGTGGCATGGGAGTCCAGGTGGGGGGCGGGCCCTTGACCAGAAGAGGAGGAGACACTAGGGTGGATGGACGGAGCAGTCTCTGCTGGAGCTTCCTTCTTCCTCATCCTCAGGACGAACTCTCACGCCCCTAGCAAGCTGGGAGGACCTCTGGCTATATCTCTGGGCTCTGTGATGAGTTATCACCCTCTAGGCAGCCTCCTGGCCCTGAATTTCCCCCACAAGCCTACCCAGGGGCCTGTCTGTCGCTCTCTTAGTTTTCCCCAGGCCTTCCATTGCCCAGGCCTTATCATGCCTTTCTCCATGATAAGAAAAAAAAAGCAAAAAAAAAAAAAAACGAAACAAAACAAAAACCCCCACCAAGTCCTAAAAGATACTCCAGGTTCAGGCCCTACTTACTTCCTAATCTTGTCACCCACCACCCCACTCCTCTGAACCCACACTTCCTCCAAGCCAAACCCTCACTGGCCCCTCAGCCTGACTTGTTGCCTCATGGCCCAGTGCCTTGTCCAGGGGGCCCATCTTCTGGACCGTTCTCCCCCACCATGGCCAGGCTTTCCCCTGAGAGCCCTCCCTGGCCCCCCTCTCTGCCCCTGCTTAGGTGCCCCCCGCCCCGCCATCACCACACTGTCACCAGTCAGCTCTTTGTATAATTGTGCTGTTGAACGTGCCCCCATTTGACTGGGTCATTCCTGAGGGGCAGTGACACAGTCCTTTGTTCCGAGGTCCCCAGTATAGAGACGGTCCTCGGATGTTCACAGAAGGAAACCATCAAGAGCTGTGGATTGGAATTCCACTGTTACCACCTCCCCAACATGTGCCCTTGGCTTTGCTGGGCCTTGATTTCCTTATCTGCCTGCCTGCCTGCCTTGCCAAGTTGGTGTGGGCCTTCTACGAGCCTGTGTTGACAGAGGAATGTGTTCTTGGACTAATCAGTGCACACAAATAGGGCCAAGTGAAGCAAGGGTGTCTGTCTTCCCCTGGGACACGACCCTCCGAGGCCAGCGGCCCCCAGCTCCGCCTTCCGCCTTCCTGGGAATGTGGTTGGAGGGAGGCCCGAGCTTCTGGAAAGTCTTGGATCCCCTCCCGGCCTGCCCGGGCTTTGCCTCGGCTCCAGGTGTCTACCTCTCCAGCTATTTTCTTTTCTGATCCAGAGTTCAAAAGAACAACAAAACTAGGAGCCACAGCCCCGGGGAGACACAAGCCAGCAGGCTCATTCTTGTTGGTCCTGCTGCGGACCTGCAGGGCAAGGCCCCCCTCTCCCTGCTGGACCGGGAGGGAGGGCAATTGGGTTCTGTGGGTATCGGCTCCAAAGCGACTGGAAAACAGCAGTTCCAGTTAGAGCGAAGGCCAATTAGGGGGCCAGAGCCGGAGGAGGGGAGGCCTGCCCTAGTTAGAGCCCTACAAAGCGTCTTTGAAAGCATTTTCAGAGGTCCCCAGGCCCGGGGGAAGGGGTGGCGTAATAATAATAAAACAACATTTGCATAGAGATTTCGTTTACAAAGCGCTTTCTCAGGGGCGGGGAGGCGCTGGGGTGGCCCTGTGGAATCCTGGCCGGGAGGCCGCAGCCTCGGCTTGGTTCCACCCCCAGCCCAGCGCGCGATTGTGTGCGGGGTAAACAAAGCGCCATTCATCCAACTATTTCCGATTCCTCCGAGTTTCAGCCTCTCTTCCCTCTCTCCCACGAAGAGCTCACTCGGAGCTTGTCACTCAGGCCAGAAAAGGGGTGTTGGGAGTCCCAGAGGGAGGGGTTGGCTGGGGCCCGGTTGGAGCGAACGGGGAGGCAGGGGAGAGGGGCCTCCATCCCTCTCCACCCCGGCCCCGCCCCCACACCCTCTGGCTCCCAGGCGCCCGCGAATCAGAAGAGCCTGGCTGTGGTTGGTTTGTGCAACTTCTCTTGCTAACCTGGGCTGTGTCTTCATGTTGAAAGTATGAGTGCAGGTTTGGTAATGTCTGTGCATATGCTGTGTGTGGGTTTGGGAACGGGCAGAGATAAGCAGCATGTGGGTCTCTGCTATAATCCCTTCCAAGCAGCAGTGCGCTGAGATGGGACTGACTGACACAGCTTGGGGGTGTGGGGCCCTGGGGCATCTGCACCTGCATCAGGTGGGAGAGGGTGGACAGCTGGGCCTAGAGTATGGCCTGACAGTCACCTGGCCCCTGGCATCAGACCCTGGCCCTTTAAGGGCCTGTGTGAGCTATATAGGGTCCACCTGCCGGCTGAGCAGCTTTCAGCTGCCCCAGCAGGAGACGGAAGATGGAAGAGGTCATTGCAGGGCTGCAGAGGTTCACCTTCACCTTGGAGAAGGATGTAGAGATGCAAAAGGGCATTGGACTCCTGCCTTTCCAGGGCATGGACAGTGAGTGAGGATGGGCACCAGCCATCCTTCTCGGGGACCCTGTACAACCCCATCCTCCCTCCCCCAGCCTGTTCTGCAGGCCTCTGCTCAGCATTTTGCTGGGCACGGCCCTTTCTCTCTGTAGCTCACCAGAGGGACTGAGCTGGGGGCTTGGGCCCACAGCCTGGGATTTCCAGCTTAGCCACTCTCTTAGGGGCTCAGCCCTCCCCTCCTACATCCATTGCAGAATTCCAGGGAAAGTTCCCAGGTTGGCCTCAGCCCCACCATGGCCTCTGGTGCAGAGTTGGGAGCTTCGGTGTTGAGGTTCGGAGGCTGGTTCCAGAGGCCAGCATCCAAAGGCAGGACTTGGGGGCCCCAAGCCCCAGCCTTGGGGAGGTACCAGGGGACTTGCTTATGGGGTGGAGGCCCTCTGGGGAAGCTGCCCCTCTTCCTTTCTCCCCTTCCAGAGTCGGGCTCAGCTGTGTGCAACTTCTTCGCTAAAGGGCTCTGTGAGAAAGGTGGGTCGGCAGGGGGCCTGGGCTGGGGCGGCAGCAGCAGCTGTGTCTGACTGACACAGGCCTTAGCCTGGATAGAGATTGGATTTGCACCTGGGGAGGAGATGTGGGGATGGGATAGAATTTTAACCTTGTAAGTGGGCAATGGGCAAGTAGGTGGGTCCACCAAGAAGCCTGAGCTCCAAGGGTTTCCCTGACTCAGCAGCATTGAGTAGGGTGGCCAGAGCTGCCTGGAAGGGAATATTCCTTCTTCCTGCCTTGCTGGGGGTGGCAGTGTCTGTGGGCTCCAGCCTGTGTGCCCCAGGAGAGCCCTGACCTCCTTATTTCTCTCCCAGCATGGGGAGTGGCATTCTGCCCCCACTCTTGTCCTCTGAATCAGTAGAGGGCCCATTCAGCTGTCCCATCCATTCCCAGTGCCCCAAGGTGGCTCTGGCCACAGTCTCTGACATGCTGCCAGCAAACACCTCTAGTTCTCCGCCACCCCAATTTGGATCAAGCAGCACCCTCTTCCAAGCTCCTCTGCCCCAGAGCCTGACTCACATACAGGGGTTCTCAGTTTTTCTTCTAGCTCATGAACCCTACCCCTCCTACAGAAACACACAGTTGTCCCCAAAAGTCTCGCTTCCAAGGTATAGCTTCCCAGTCCCTCTGTAGGCCCAGGTTACGTATGCTCACTAATGTGAATGTGTTTAGGGCCTGCTTTTGGGTTTCAAGTGTGTCTGTTCTTGGGAAGCTGGGAGGGAAAAGGGACCCAGGCAGGGGGGACCTGGAGCCGTTTTTGTCTTTGGGCGGTCCCTGGATGCTGGGGTGAGAAGGGACATGAGCTCAGCTGGGGCGCTGTCCTCAGCTCGTCCATGCTGTCTCTGGAGCAATGTTTCACAGTGACATCCTCTTGCTAAGAAATACAACAGTTTTTGTGGAAGGTCAGATCCAAAGGTAAGGCAATTTTAAAAGAAGCTTCCTGGGCCCCCCTCAAATTCTGTCAGATGCATGAGGCCAGTCCCACTTAGAAACTTGGGAACTGGGGTGTCCTTCCTACTGGTGGTGACATCATGTTGGTGAAGATGATAGAGTTAAATATCACATTCCCATTTCTTTCTAAATCCTTGCAGAGTTGGCTCTTCCGTCATCATCACATTAGGTCTCTGGAATCAGGAAGCATAACTTTTTTTTTTAAGACATGAATTCAACAGGCCCTTAATGAGCAGCTAGTATGTGATAAGGATGGCGCTTGTGGAGGCTGGGAGTGTTCAGAGCTGGAAATCGTGGCTCTGTTCTCTGGGAGGAGCCTTGACCGTGAGCCTGGAGGCTGGAGGGCTGTAAGCGGCCAAAGCGGGTGTCTGGACAGCCTGGGGTTGACGGGGGCACCACGCTAGGCAGAGAGGAAAGTTGGGGCAAAGGTGTGGCAAAGGTGGGAACAGCTGCCTGTTCAGACAACAGCAGGTCACCTCTGACCCCCCAGTTCTAGCTGCCACCAGAGTCCAGGGGAGGGGACGAAAGGAGGGCAGGTGGGTCTTGCCCAGAGGTGAGAGGGCCCAGGCTGTGGGTGGGGTCTCCCAGCTGGGCACTCTGGTCCCCAGGGAAGCTGTGCCCGTTCCGGCATGACCGTGGGGTGAAGATGGTAGTGTGTAAGCACTGGCTTCGTGGGCTGTGCAAGAAGGGCGACCAGTGCAAGTTTCTGCACCAGTACGATGTCACCAGGATGCCTGAGTGTTACTTCTTCTCCAAGTTCGGTAATGCCCCTTCCTGGCTCCAGCCCTTTCCCCTGGAGGGTAGCAGCAGGGGGCTGTGGGATGGGACGTGTGGAGGGACACCCCAAAGAGGACTTCCATGTCTCAGGTGGCAGAACAGGCCTGTCTGAGACACCTGCGTCTCCAACGCCACCGAGAAAGTGGAGCTGAACTCTGGTCCCTGCTTATCTGTCCCCATCAGGCTCAGGCACACACAGCTCACCCCAAGGGAAGGAGAGGGTGCAGTTGGAATCAAAGGCCGGATTGTTTCCTTCCACAGTCCTGGCTCAGTCACACTCACTGTCCGGAAACAGCCTAGAATGGGTCATTTCTCTCCTGCAGGCTTGGGGGCTGGGGTCCAGGCCAGCAGTTCCCAAACAGCAGGGGGCACTTTTGCAATGATGCTTGTGATTCCCAAAAAGCACCAGTCCCAATGACCTGCGCCATTGTCTATTTCAATCGTCTTGCTATTTTAAACTCTTATTTTAGAAGAAAGCTTTATATCACTTCCATAAATGGAAAACTAGCCTCACTTATTGCCCATAAAGGGCAACTGTAAACAAACACCATGAGCTTCATAAGTATAGCCCCTAAAATTATCATGTGCGGTCAGGGCCGAGCCAGCGTCTTACCTCTCAGGTCCTTCTCTTGTCATCTAAGGGGCTGCATGTGGAGACGGGAGCCATGGCCACTTCCGGCCTCACTTAAGCATGAAATCTGTGAATGTGTTTCCATCTCATCCTTCTCCATAGAATGTTACAGCTCAGTGCTTTTCAGAACTGGAAGGAGACTGGAGGATTATCTAGTCCAGTGGTTTTCAAATCGTGCTCCAGAAAGAGTGGCCCAGAGTGGGAGACGGCTGGGACAGTTTCCAGGGACGCCGCTGATGGAGGTGGCATGGCTTTGAAACTGAGCCAGCACTGGGGCAGGTGTTTCTCCTTAGTGAGGAGGGAGGGTCCTGGGTACGGGGGAGTGATGCAAAGCACCCCCTTAGGTCAGCAGGAGCTCCTCTCAGGCTAAAATCTGTTTCCTGCTTGCTCCTCGGAGTTGAGCTGTGGCAGTTAATGAGGGCTGCCCGCATGTGTTCCTTGAAGGACAGGACAAAGTTGACTGACGCCTGGCACCTCTTAGTCACCACCTAACCCTCTTTCACTTTGGAATACCACCCATTTACTCCTTCAATGACCCTAGTTGGTTTTCTCTTGGGGACTGAGTACTGTGCTGGACGGGGATGCAGGAATAGGACCAGGTCTCCTTCTGCGCTCAAATAACTCCCATTGTGAAGGGCAGACATGTAAATTGATTACAATACGTAAGGTATGTTTTTGCTCTTACAGTGAGTGAACAAATATCTCTTTCTAATCTCACACCAAATTATCATTCTTATGGGAAGTCAATTGTTTTATTTTTAAAAATATTGCTGGGGAGTTGTCGGAGTGGGAAGGGGCAGTTGAGAGGGGTGAGGAAGCCTGTGGTCTTTGGCCCTGCTCCCCGCTGTTGCTCATCAAAAAACTACCCGTGGGGAGGAGGCCTGACGGCTGGGAACCTCTGGAAGGTGAGGTGCGGGCGCCACCTGCTGGCTGTGAGAGGAATGCAGAGACGTGCGTCCAGGGCAGAAAGGTAACACCTATCAAGTGTTCCCCAGCCCCGCCCAGTAGTTGTGGCGGCAGGCGTTGCTTCGATTCTTTAGACTGCTCAAGCCCAGAGTCAGCTGCACACTGGCGATGAGCAAGCGAATGATGCCTTGTCAGTGTGAGGAGGAAGCCCCGTGAAAATGGACACAACAGCTCCCATGCCAGGTCACTGGCATCTTCGTTTGTGAAACGAGAGGGCTGGGTTCAGGGGAACCCTTGCAGTGCAGAAGCCCACTGCACTAAACTGACCTCTTTGGGGCCGTTTGAAAACCAATGGCACAGACAGTATGCAGTTCCTTTCGGCTCTGAAAGGCACAGAGTCGTAGACTTTTAAGGAGGATGACATTGGAAACACCAGTTCCTGACTTGAATGAGATAGGAAATGGGCTGTCTTCCCCCACGGTGCCTTCAGAGCCCCTGGGTCCCTGAGAGACATCTAAGAGGGTTCTCACCGTAACTTGTGAGGAGTCTCTGAAAACAGTGTTCCTTCCAGGGGCCCTGGGTCTTGGTCTCTTCCACAGACACGTTGCAGCAACCACAGGTGTTCTCTCTGCAGCATCCGTCTTCGTCCCTGTGCCACCTGTGAAGCAGTGGTCTGCTCTCTGGGCGATTTCACAGAAAAGAGCTGCACCCCCAGACTCTGGAGGCGGGGTCGGTCTCATTGTAGAGAGGGAGAGTGGGCTTGAGTCACAGCACATGGCAACATCTCCATTCAGTGTCTTGTGTCTTCTCAGGCCTTTAGCTGCCAGCTCTGGGTGCCCCCTTCCCCGTCTCTCCTGGTTCTTTCTTCCCTGATGGTGTCTAAATGCCTTCAGTTCCAAGTCCCACCTCCTGGATATCTGGCCCTGCCCCAACTCCCTCAAATATGTGTATTCACCCCAAGTCCTGCTTAGTGAACATTATTGGGGTCTACCCTTCTTAGATTGCAGG
The DNA here is from genome assembly GCA_004027475.1 of Anoura caudifer. NCBI lineage: Eukaryota > Metazoa > Chordata > Mammalia > Chiroptera > Phyllostomidae > Anoura > Anoura caudifer. The sequence goes on along the minus strand of PVKU01004481.1, from coordinate 34,405 downwards.
TAGGATGAGAAATACCTTACTGTCTTCAAAAGCTGCTGCTGACCACAGGAAGGCACGTGGCTGCTATTCCAGGGGCGGGGCCAATTCAGTGTGGGAGGGAAGACATGACCGTGAAGATGAGCCTGCTTATATATGAAACGTGCTGGAATTTCCAGGTGAGTGCAGCAACAAGGGATGTCACTTTCTTCACACGAACACAGCTTTCAAGACCCAGGACTGTCCTTGGTATGACCAAGGTTTCTGCAAAGACGGTGAGGCCCTGACAGAATGGGAGCAGCAGGGGATGTGGGTGACCAGAACAGGCAGTCTTCCTGCGGGGAGGATGCATGGCGCTGACAAGGCCCCGCCGGGGTGAGGTCCATCTGCCCCTGGGCTGCAATCCCAACTGACATCCTCTCCATAGTTCTCACACTCACTCCCGTGGGAGAGCTCTCGGTGATATGAGGACATGTAGCCTGGCTTACTCAGGTTCCATGGCTTCAGGAGATATCGGCCACTTGACCTTGAACAAATGACTGAACTGCTTATTGCCTCACTTATAAAAAGGAGGGATGCCTCCCTCCTAGGGTTGCCAGGCCACTTAGATGTAGGACCCCACAGGGAGCTCTTGGCATAGGGTCTGGCCCAGAGGGGGCACTCGGTTTACCCAGCTGGGGTGCCCTGGGTGTCACTTAAGCATGTTCCATCTGCCCCACTACAGTCAGCCAGACTTAAGAGACAGGGACCGCATTAGAGTCCCTGCTCTTAGCGTCTGAGTCCTTTCTCTTCCTGAGCCTTCAGGTACGTTGTTCTTATGGAGTGCTTGGCAGGGTTGCTTTTGGGGGGCAGTCACAGGGGAGGGGTGCTGAAGGAGGATAGTGAGATGTGCGGTTAACCTTGCCTGAGCTGTTTCTTCTGTGGCTAAACAAATACAGGACGGCAAGTTAAAGTCCACATCTATGCAAGTCCTTCAAGACACAGCACATTAGGGACACTTCCCACCCTACACAGTCCAAGGTTAGCTTTCCCATCTCAGCCACGTGGCTAGGAAGCTGGTGCTCCAGGGCAGCATGGAAAGGATGGGAAGATATAGACCCCTGCGAAGTGGACAGCCTATGACCATCCATATCCTCCCCAGCGAGCTTTGTCACATGTTTTCTCTTTGCTAAAGCAGATTCTTTGGGCCGGTTTCTCTTTCCCCAGCAGGTCCCTGGTGTAAATACCGCCATGTCCATAAGACAATGTGTATTAACTACTTAGCTGGCTTCTGCCCCAAGGGACCCAAGTGCCAATATGCACAGTAAGTATGATCCTACCAAGTGCTGCCTCCCCCCTCCCCCTGGCTTCCAGATCTAGATCCTTCCATAGCTTCACTGGGCCAAGGTGGGAAATGAAGGGTCTGGCAAGCACTTACCCAGTGTTTTCCGTGTGCTGCTCCCTGACACCCACCCCTCTGCAGTGCTGTTGGCTGCACTGAACTCTGACCCATGCTGCTGATGTATGTCCCTGCCAGGGATGGGCAGGGAGCTCTTCACCAACTGTTCAAGAAATAACAGTAAACGTTTAACTCCCAAATCCTCTGCAGCTCTGCCTCACTGCCCGGATAGAGTTCAGGCTCCTTCCTGGGGTTCTGGGATGTGAAATCTGCTGCCACTGGTGCAGAGCCCATCAGACAGCAGGTGATGGGTGGGTTAGGGAGCCTGGCCGTAATCATCTCTCTGTACTTCCTCAGTCCCAAGATGAATCTTTTATTCAACCCAAGTTACATGAAGGTGAGTGCAGGCAGGGAGGGGCCAACGTGTCTCACGCCACTTACCGCCTGTGTTCCCTGGGAACTCGGAGTCCCTAGCACGGCACTGTCCCCAGCTGCTCTCACTCTCACACGATTGGCTCTGTGTCCCAATCCTGGGGAAGGCACACCTGTGGTTGTTCCGCCCAGAACCCTCCGGCCTCTACAATGTCTGCTTCAGATAGGACTTCTCATCGTTCTGCCCCCAAGGCTTCCCCTTCTCCTTAGCTGGCTAACACCTGGCTGGTTTTGTTAAAGAACACGGGCCCAGCTCAGGACTTATGGTGCAAAGTTGATAGGTGAGCCAGGGCCATCCTGGTTGTGTGGGGTCCCCAGGGGAACAGAACTCTTCCTACGGATACCAGGACTGATGACGGCCTCTGGCAGGGTGGGCAAACTGCCACCTGTGGGTCAAAACTGCCTCCACCCCGCTTTTGTATAGTCTGGGACCTGACAATGACTGCCGCTGAGCTCTTGTTAATTATTAGCCATCCCAAGGTCCATTGAGAGCAGGGCCCAGGCCAGGCTGGGATGGCCATGGCACGGGGGAGGGCGACCCCTGCTGGTGCTGTGTGGTATCTCTGCTGAAGGGGGGGCGCCATCTTCAGTAACTGGGGAATTCCTAAGCCCATCGCTAACTTTCACCAAAAGGTAGGCTTTGGCAATTAAAGCATACGGTAAATAAAGGCATTTCAGAACCTGTCTCTGCCCGAACGCCTGGCCAGAGCCCCTGCCCGCAGCGTGAAGTTGCCATGTCTGCACAGAAGGAATGTCTGCCGTGTCTCTGCTTCCTCATGCAGTCCCTGTATCTACAGCTCAACAGACCACAGGGGTCAGCACCTCCTGCCTCTATCTGGGGACCTCGCAAGCCCCCTCTCCGGACAGAGTGGCTGCCTCTCCCCGCTCGGATGGGGCCCCAGGAGCAGCTGGTCCCCTACAGCCTGGGGCTCAGGGCTCAGGAGCAGGGCCTGTGCTACAGGGTGAGTAGATGAGGGGTTCTGGGCTGTTTTCCGCTGAGGGCTGGGTGGGGGTGGTTGGAGGGGGGAGGGGGCACTAGCTGCAGAACCTGTGACTCCTTTCCTGCCACAGATAGGAAAATGGTACTTGGGTTTAGGAGTGCGAATTAAGGGAAGGAGGGATACTGGTAAACCAAATGTTGACTGGGAAGTCTCAACAATCCAATCTTATTTTTATCTCCAGCCAAACAAGACTTTATTTTTTTTAAAGGCTACTAAGTTAAATGTCCTTCATGTCTTATTTTGCTGCCTGCTAGTTCTCTGCAGTGTGCGTGTGCATGTGTGTATTGTCCTTCAGATTTGGGAGGGAGGTTGGGAGGGTGGGCACGTAGCATCTCCGTTTCCTTTTTTGCTATCTCCTGGGTTATCAGGACATCATGTTTGCTTGCACCTTAATGACACAGCCTCTAAATTGTCCCAGCCCTGACTTCTGCCAGAGAGACCCGTCAGGATGAGAGGTAAGGGCAGACCCTTGCCTTCCTCATACACTTATTAGTCTTTGATTAGTCTTTGAATGTCCAGAGCCCTGCTCCCTGGGATAGTGAGGCCCGGCTTGAAGCTCAAGGCCTCTTTTGGGCCCGAGATGGGGCTTCTTCACTTGTGAGAAAAGCCAGGTCCTTCCTTCTCTGGTTCCCTAGATGATTTAGGATTTTTCTTTTGGGGTCTTCAGTTTACAAAAACTCCCGCCATTAACTTTTTCCTGTCAGTGCTGAAGATGGGCCAGTGTGCCCTTCACTGCAGTAAGACTGAGCGGGAAAGAGCTATCCAAACACACCCCTCGGCGTGTCTGCAGGCACGGAGGACCTCCCCACAGGGACCTCCTTGGCCACTCTGAGGCCTCTCTGCTCCCAATGTCCCTGTGTGCCCACTGTCAGCCTGAACAGGATGAGGAGTAGCCTGCTGCATTTAGGTTTATTTGCTCTTATTCTGTAAGTGAACGAGCTACTAAAAATACAACAGGCTTGGAGGCGGATTGTGGCAGGCCGAGTTAAATGGGGGAGCAAAATGTGCGTAAAGGCAAAAGCCCGAGTTTACAGAAACAGTCATCCTGCTCTGCTCAGCCCGTTGCCTGGCAGGGAAGTCGGGGCTGCACGTGGCGGTTCCTGTGCACATGGGAAGGCTGCTACAAACTGGCAATTAAATTAAGTGGTGTTCCTTAGGACAACTGCGGCTTCCCTGTATGGCTTAATCTAAGGCTGCAGTCTGTGCTTGACAGGTGCAGGGAACTACAGGGAGATGGATGGTACAGAGAAGGCTCATCCTGGGAGGCAGGATGCAATGGGGGACATTTGGGGCTGTACGGTGTAGGCCGTAGGGGAAGTGAACACCGAGGCATTTAATCCCCTGGGAGAGGGGTGGGCACTAAGCTGTGCGTTTCGGGGAAATGGAGGAAAGAGCTCCTACACGAGGTGTGCGGTAAGCCTAGCCCCTTCCCTTTGGCGGGTGGAGACAGCTCTCTGCTTGCCAGAATCGGAGGGGAAGGGGTAAGGCAGCCTGAAAGAATGCTGGCCTAGGGGACAGGTTTGGGGGCTCTGGATGCCAGCTCCACCTGGGGCCGCTTTGTGACAAATGCCATACCGCTCTGTAGGCACACCACTCACCCTCCTCGAGTCTGTTTCCTCATTCTGGAAAAGGAGCACAACAGCACCTGCCTCACAGGGTGGGTGGAGGACAAGAGAGAAGGCACGGAGGAACTCTGCACAGCACCTGGGGCTGATGAGGCGAGCTCCCCAACAGAAGCTGGGTTTGGTGAGGGTTGTGGTGGTCTCTCAGCTGGGTTCAACTTTGCAATTTGAGTATGACATCACCAGGTTTTAGAAGAGCTGTTATTTTAATTTCGACTTTCAGACCTTGTGGGAACTCAGAGGTGAGAGACTCCTAAACCCACCGAATCTCTGTAAATTAGGGCTTCACAGTCCAGACCAAGGAGGCTCCAAGAGGGGAGGTAACTTGCCCAAGGACACAGGCGAGAGTCTGGAAGGGGCAGATAATCAGAACTGAGGACTGTTTTTTATGTAAAGATTTTTTTTTTTTAATAGAGAATGGTGGTAGTACTCTGTAGGAGGCGCATGGGGTAGAGCAGGTATGGAGAGTTCATAGGGAAAATCTGTAAATCAGGATAAAAAGGACTGATAAGAACAGGGGCAGCAGACAGGGTTCTCCATTAAGTGTACAGCACCCCGCTGAGAGTAAAACAAAACGGCTTTATTTTTAATAGCTAAAATTTTAATGTGCGTTAGAGAAAATGTACTTAATCCAGTCAACTCAGTATGCGAGATGTTAAATGAAGATTGAGGATTAAACTCAAGTAGGCAGCACCAGGGATAATCTACCAGGCACGTCTGTGAATACTTGCAACTTTTAGTCAAGGAACCTTCCTGGAGTCTTCTCCAGGCTGGCGAGGGGCCCGGGCATCGGGCATCGCCGTCTGCAGGACGGGTAGGAAGGCGGACAGAGGCCGCCCAGGGGGACTCAGGCTGGCTTTCTGTGCACGGTGCTGCTCTGGAAGACAAATCTAAGCACTGTTGCTCAGCTAGGGAAGCTCTTGCCAACTCCACGGAAGATGTGGAGCATGATCTTAAGAGACAAAACTCAGGAGGCTGTTTAAAAGGGGAAACTACGTAAAGAGCACTCTTCCTCTTCTCCGACTTTGTGAAGAGATAGTGGCTTCTGCACGTGGCCGTCTCGCTCACCTACAACTCCAGTTTTGAAAAGTCTCTGTAGTCCTTCTGGATGAAGCTTTTACTCTGCCAGGTCACATACATTATAGGGACTGGCGTGGAAATGAACTTATCTTGTAGGGGCATTTGCATATAAGAACAATGACTGTATCCTCAGAAGGCAAGCTTATACCAATACTGCTGACTAGAGTTATGAAGTATATTCCTTGATCGTTGAGTTTAGATCTCAATGATCTAAACTCTAAATTGAGTTTTGTCAAGGGAGAAGTGATCACCCACTGGTCTTCAACTATTTTGAACATTATGAAGGAATCCCTACAAGATTTGCTAAAAGGTCAAGTATTTTCCCACCTCAGACAGCAGCAATGAGCAGATGGGGAGCCCATCCCCTCCGTTAACTTTGAACATGACCAAGTAACTCGAGTCTGGAGAGCCTGCAGATGGCTTCAAAGTCACTGCCGTCATTTCAGGACTTGATGCTCAGTTTAATTCTAAGCAATCAGCTAGGATTTGCCCTTTGCCGCTGGATTCTTGGTACTGACCATGTCACACTAAATACCCTCATTAATGGAGGTTCTGCCTTTTTCTGAAGCCTGGCAAGATGAAGCAGACAGCCCTTGAGGACTGATGGGCCATTATGCAGTTCCTCCTTCTCGTTAAGGGAATTGTTTCCAGGGGTATGTAAAGTACTTGCTGTGGCGTAACTAACTTGAACCTTTCCACTGTGTTTTCACATTCTGATGATGAGTGACCCTAGTTTATTTACAGTAGTGATACACAGGTTCTTGACAAAAACCTTGGGAAGCTTCCAGCTACCCCTCAGTGCTACCACCGCACTTAACGTGTTGTGGGCAGTTCAGGGGACCATGCTAGGGCACTAGGCTACTAGGTCAAGAAAGGCTTCTGCTTTAACGTTTGCTAACTCCAAGATGATTCAAAGCAGCAACCCTGTGAGACGGAGACCGTGAGCTGTCCCATTCCTCTAGGGCAGGGGTCGGCACATTTTTCTGTAAAGGGTCGGACAGCTGAGGACTTTCAGGTTGGCGGGCCCCACGATTGCTATTGTAACCACTGCCTCCGCAGGGAGAGCGGCCACCTAACCACACGGGCAGGGCTGCGTGTGCTCCAGGAAGGCTCAATGAGAACAGGCTGTGGGCGCTTGAGGAGCTGAGAAGGAGGGCACTGCCGACTGGCTGCCGAGTTTCTGATCCAGGATGAGGACAAAGGGGGAGGCCGAGGGCGATTCTGCATGTCTGTTAAGGGCATTTAAAAAGAATGGGCACAAAGCCCTTTCAAATGAAAAGGGGGTTGCTTTGGAGTTCAATTAAACTCTTAGTAATATTAAACTAAAATAAGTAAATGTAGTGTTCCTTCCCTCAACCAGGCATTTTTCCTTACGGAGAACTCAAGTATACCTCTCCTTAAACAGGAAAAGTTGACGCAGCATGAAATTATTCCCACTGGGGACAATTCAAGAGGAAGAGAGGAACAGAGGATTGGCATAGAAAAGGCAGATAAAACAGAAGATAGAGCCAGAACTCAAGTTCTGAGAAGAAATGTGCAAGTAAATAAATGCTGGCCTTCGAACAGCACACCTGCGTTTCTGTGATGTGAAGGAGCCAGGACAGAGGGCCTGACTCATGTATTCTGGCTCGACAACACAGCAAAAACATATGCGCATGTGAACACACAGGGGCAGGCCGAAGTAGGTCGGTAGTAGTAAGTACGATAATTATAAATAAAACAAGCACAAACTGTTTCTCATACGCACAGCTGGGAACTTTCTCTCCCACCCGTGTGTGTGTATTTATATATAAAATCTTTAGACAGAGGCATATCTGTATGTGATATGGAATCAACCCCCTGTGCTAGAAGAGGGGTTGAAGCAGCAGTTATCCACCTGTTTTGAATATTTACAGGTAGGTGTTTTTTATCTCTAAGTATCCAAGTTACTCTCTAGGGGCCAAAGCAGAAGTCATAAAATTAGAAAACATTAGAAAAACACAGAATATTTTGAAGAGGAAAAGAGTCACAGAAAACCCACCAGCCCAAAACAACCCTAACAAAGGAAAGGAGTGTGAGCGTTTCCCTTAAAGTTCTGAGGGAACAGGGGCAGCGTCCTGAGAAGTTTCCAGGAAGAGACGACAGACTGGAACCATCTGCTCACCTGCCGCAGTGACCGCCGCAGTCACTGCAGGTGCACAAAAGGCGACCTGACATTGTGTCAGGTAAATGTGGCTCCGTGTCTAGTAGAGATGGATGGTGATATGCCAAGGTTCAGAGAATGTTAGGGAGAAAGATTTAAAATGGAGGTACCAGTTTTTACTGAGAATTGGGGAATCACTAAAAGTTTTTAACAACAGTCATCGTCACGCCCCCCTGAATAACATCAGCCTTTATGATAAAACAAAGTGACGTTTTTTTTCAGTAACTTCCAGTCACTTTAGAGAGCAAACCAAGAAATATCCAGACAGAACCCGATCTGTCCACATTAAAAAGCATACTTCCTAAACAATTGCTTTAGAGTCAATAATTTATTCTTTCCCCGCCCTCTTCCCGCCCCCAGTAGAACTGGAGGCTGTAAAACCGTCCCGCAGTTGTCTCTGCAGCCCACGCTCCTTGGCGCTCCAGGGGTGTTCTTAAGTGGCGTCCAGGTCACCATCACTAACGCCAGCGAGGCAGCTCTTTGGATAAACAGAGATAAATGTAAGGATCCAAGAGGCCACTTCAGTCGACTTTTCATCTCTTGCCTCTACAGATCATGGTGAGAAATAAAGTCTTAGCCAACAGTGAGAAGTTTCAGCTTCATTTTCTGCAGCCTCAATTTACAGATGTGAAAAATAACCTCAGCTGTCCCTTTCACACAGGTGAAGTTTGACAGTCTCCACTTATGTGGGCATGGTCAGGAGGGAACTCCTCTTTCTCGCCGATGCCTGGGTGTGCTGGAGCAGCCCTGCCCAGGGCTCCCGGTCACCGGACAGGAGGAGCTGCCGTCCCATCTCTGCCACCTGGCCTGCCCTCCTGCTCACCGGCACGGAATCGGCCAGAAGATCCGCTGTTCTAGGATGCCATGAATTCTACTGGCTGTTATTAGTGTTCATGGTTATCTTCCCCCAAATGGTTCATGGTCAGCCACCAAAAGTTTCCATCTGAAAGTGTTGGGG
>PVKU01004481.1:0-25676 GCA_004027475.1 Anoura caudifer | reverse complement strand
GTTTCTCCTCTCTTTTGGGGTAGAAAGCCAGTTTCAATCTAAAGAAGTTCTTAGGAAGGAATTAAAAAGTCGCCAAGGAGAACTGGCCTGATCTTCTAGGAGGCAAACAGATCTCCAACGACAACCTTAAATGGAGCACAAGAGCATTATGTAAACGCTAGTCAAGTCTTATAAAGGCCTCCATGACCAAAAACCTCTTAATGAAAAGAATCCCAGCGCCTCAGGCACTAGCTCACTGACTAGCTGCACTACACTGTGCCAAACTGTAAAGCTATAAAAAGCAGTTCGGAGAATCCCTTGGAGGTCCCTTTAATGGGATGTGACCTGTAACGGGCTGAAGATAGAGAAAGGCTTACTCAGATGCCTGAAACTCCAGCTACAACAGAGAACGAAGTATCCTGCAAAGAGCATCGTGACACCACCAACTCCACTCTTCACGGAGGTGCTGCACTTGATCCAGCCTGTTGAAAAAGAAAGTGTAGCCGTGAGCTGTGCCTGAGGCTTACCTGTGTTATCCCAGTTAGCTTGGGCGATGAACTGTAATTCAAAGAATTTATATACCAAGCCTATGTTTAAACAGATGAAAAGGACAAAATCTAGAAGACCTTCATTTGAAGAAACTTAAATGACTCTTGTTTTTGGCAGTTTGGTGAACATCTTTAATGGGGAGGAGACGAATACGAATGGCTGGTCAACCTAAGGTTCAGCGTCTTCCTGGCTTTGGGACAAGCACTGTGAGCCAGGGAGAGAGGGGTGTGGGTGGCAGAGAGGCGGGGCAGGTATTGACAATGAAAGTTGTTCAATAAATGGCAGATGCTATTTTATTAATTTTGGTGCTTCCAGTGTCAGTCTCCAGCGTGAAACCAAACAGAAGAGCAAGAAGACCTCACATTTCTCCCTCTCTTTAGCCATGCTGTAACAGTCATGGCTAAGTAGGGGAAAGTCCTCCCAATGCTTGGAACCAGCAACAGAACCCAACAAGCAATGCCTGCAGCCTCACCTTTCTGCACAGCTCCCAAGAGCCTCGTCAGAGAGACGCTGGAGGTGGCAGGCCTGGTCGGGGGTTCCCCACTCCACAGAGCAGTCGAACTTCTTTCCAACAGGGGAACTGTGGTTCCAAACAGAAGTCACAGTGACAGACCATCTGAATCCATCCTCTGTCCCAACACTCAGCGCCCCAGGTTCCTAGGGCTGGGCCTCAGGAGGAGCAGATTCTCGAGCCATGCACTGGGCTGCACTACCCTGAGTGCCCAGGGTCAGAGCGGTCCACCACAGGTCAAAAGAAGGCTCTTCAAAGGGTGGAGGGAGCCCCGGGGTCAGGGTCTGGACACGCTTCTGATCTGATGAACATTCTGCCCAGATGATGTGTGTACATGCTTAATGAAGTAAATTGCTTTGTTTCTATCACCTGCTAAAATGTCTTAGTGAGAAGCACGACTTCTACTATAGTTACTTGTCATTGTATCTAGAATCAACGTGTCTGTTCTAGTACCCCATCGCTACTGCTGAGCAGCAAGCATTTCTTATTCATGTTCAACACACAACTAACTAGAACCAGAAAGGAGGGCTTATGCTACATATTTACATTTTTCCTGTATCTGTTTTTCTCTATGTTTAATGATAGGTGGGGAATTTCTTCTAGTGCTGGTTCTCTGGTCTTGGTTTGGTTCATCAGGATACAAGATAAATTAAGCAGATATTTACGACAGATTTAGCAGATGTGGTAAAAGTGGCTGAGGATGTAAAAATACTAGCCAAATGACTGTCATGAAATTACAGGCTTCTGAGAAATTCTCTTGTAAGGTGAAGATTAGGCTCTTTAAAAAAAAAAAAAAAAACGAAGCATAATTTAACCTATTCATCTCGGAAAACATTTGAAGGAAAAGACAGGGTGAAGCAACTCCATGAAAATCACAATTTGTACGACTCTCTCAGCAACATCAGGAACTGGGTGGCTCCTTGACTCTGTTTTCTCTAACCAGCTGATCCTACTTACTCCCTTACAGGCTGCCCAAGGTCCAGGCAGGACATCAGTTCAGGCCCTGAGCTGGGATGCAGAAGCCCAGGACAGATCAGCTCAGAACCCACAGTCCTGTTAGTTTTTCCAGCGTCTTCTGGCTGCCCAGCTACTCTGGGTTCCAATTTCCACCTTTTGGAGCCTGGCTGTGGGCCCAGGGCTGCTGACAACCACCGCCCTGCCTTTGCCAACTCATCTCCCAGACACTGTCTTTTACCTGACAGTGTCCATGTCCTAACATTTAAACTCAACACGTATGGCTAACCCTCCAGTGACCCTGGCCGCACTCTACCACCGCCACCAAAAACCCCCGGCCACCCTCTAGACCTCTAACCCTTCCTATCATCGCTCTGGAATCCCAGACCCATGATCTGACTTACCCCTCAGGTCTCTGGCTGTTTGGTTACCCACATGCTCCTTTATCTAAAACACCCCCTTTCATGAACTGTCTGGCCAACGGGACCTAATCCTGGCCTGTCATATTCATGCTTAAGTCTGACGCTGACTCCCCTAAGCCCTTCCCCATGTGCCCCATCTAAAACATCTTACAGATAACCCTGTTGATGGAAAGGCTGTTTGAAGATTAGAAAAGAGCCTTTATTTAGCTGTCTTTGTCTTGACAAAATCATGACCCTATCTGGTTTTTACGCTGTACCTTCTGGTCTCCCCATCAGCCAAGTTTTGCTTTTGGTAGTTACATAAACTGTTTCTCTCCCACCGCCCTCCCTGCCCCCCACCACTTGCTGGAGACCATTCCCCTGCCTGGCCGGAGCGCCCACTCTGGTGCCGACTCCCACACCAGCAGTTCTCCATCTTGGCTGCTCTTCAACACTTAGGAGATGCCTGAAAACGTGAATTCTAGGCCTTCGCTTCAGAATCGGTCTCAGGGGATGATGCCTAGGAATCGATAAGCACCCCGAATTCTGCGAAGGCTCGGTCAAGTGCTTCCAGCCGGACATTCTCCAGGCTGCAGGGACCCTGAAAGCTTTCCTTTCAACAACAGAAACTAGTTCCCATTGTCGAGGACTTGCAGACAGCTGTACCTTTTGAGTCTCTTGAGATATAAATCTTGAACTTACAAAATCTACTTTCTTCCAGGCCAGAGAAACTACTAATTTTTGTAGTAAGTCCATGAAAACCCTCACTGAACCTCAAAAAATGACTCCTGATGCTGCTGAACCCCTAAATCAAATTTCATTCCTGACTTACTAAAACCCTGTGGCACCCTCAGCACTGGTCGCATCGGGACCTCCCAGCCTAGGCACCAAAGTGCGTCATCCATTTTCCGTCAGTCTTGAGAGCTTTTGGTTGTTCGTTGTTTCAGCAAAATGACAAGATAGCCTTTCATGCTTCTCCAGACCCTGGGTACCTTTCATCTGGTGGACTCACTTTACATCGCTCACTCAGGTGTCCTGTGTGTACGAACTAGCTGCTGCTGCAGGTCTCCCTACGCAGGAAAGCGTATCTAACATCATCTCGACACCTGCGTTCCAACAGAAGAAACACTGCCTGGAAAAGCCTGGCAAAGGCCATCAGGCAATGTAAGATGCCAACCATTAACTGAAACTTGATGTTGGGCAAGTTACTGATCCTCTCTGAAACTGTTTCCTTGTCTCTAAGAGGGCTGAAGACCAGTATCCCAGGACTGGTAGATGCAGGCATCACAGCTGACATACAGTTAACTCAGTAATTGTTATCTCACTGGCCCTGCCTGTATCAATGCAATGAGTTGGCTTCCTGACGTAAAGAAGGCTGAATGGTCTACCAAAGGTCTTGCCTGAGCAAGGGAGTATAGTCCATGCCCTTCTGCAAAGATTCCATGAAAATTCGATTTTAATTTGCAGTTACTGGAGGTGGCCACTGCCTGGTGAAATGACAAAGCTGAGTTGCCATGCTACCTTTTAATCCTTGTGGACTTAGATGGCCTTGAAGTCCTTGGCCAACTGAGCAGTCAGGTATTGACCTGAGATCCTAGGGTCTCATTCAGTGAGAGCATCCAAGTCTGAACAGTAATCGTGGAACTAAACACTAGTTTTTCAGTTCATAACAGAAGTAGAGGCTCTGGAATGGCCACATGCTATCTGAGAGAACACTAATCAATTATTGTAGATGAACCAAAAGGAGAGAACATAAGTTTCTAACTGCCACTGTGGAGGAACTTACTGCTGAAGGAAAGATTTTGTTATTTCCCCCTCATATTCAATCTCACAAGCCTAGTGATTTGGTGACACGTTACTGTATCCCTTACTTTATTATTGCTATGTTGTTGGGACCCGTTAAAGTGACTCTATCAACTAGTAACTTACATCAACCACAATACTGACCACTAAGTGCCCCAAAGAGCGTCTGAGGCAGTTTAAAGACCATGGGTGTACAAGTCAGATGGACCTGGATTTGAGTCCTGACTGCCACTTACTGTAGGAACACAGGCAAGCCACTTAATGTCTGAGGCTCAGATTCCTCACCTGTGAAAAAGTGTGGGCCAGTGACATCACTTCAAAGTTGTTATGAGGGATAGGTGACATCATAACGTAATGTACCAAGCACAATGAAACGGTCATCACGTGACAGATGCCAAGTCCCTCCCCTTTTCTTCCAAAACGAAAAGGGGATGTATCAGGGACACCCCTTAGCACTAAAAGATGGTTCAGAAAATGAAGAATTCCTTCTCTGAGCCAGAGAGATTTGCTACGGGCTGTGTGATTATGCAACTGGAAATCGGAGAGGTAGAGAGATATGACAAACACCTTTGTTTCTAGTTAGGGCATGCTTTCTACGCCATGGGTTCATGGAAAGGATTCAAGCAGGCCTCAGGAGACCGGGCTCTACTTGCAACCCTACCGTTTACTGGCAGCATGACCTTGGACAGATCACTTTCCCCCCTGTGCCTGTTTCGTCATCTGCAAAACAGATACAATCACTTTGGCCATCTCTCACTCAGAGTGGTGAGGTCAATGCAGGAAAATAGGTGGAAGCACTCTGAAATCCACAGAGCAACACCAATGTTAATATCCATTCTGTGCTTAATATTGGGAAGGGGCTTGAGACAACTTTGTAAAGAGAGCCTAGATGTTTGTACAAAAACCAGTGACTGCTGAGGCAGTTGAAGAAAATGGAGCTTTGGCTAACACTCTTTACCTAATATACTTCCATTCTGAAATCTTTAGAAAGGGGTAATTAAAATACAAAAGAAAATGTTTGAGACCAAATTGGTATTTGAGACCAAATTGGTGTTTAGTGAATGTGATGATTTATAGAATATACCAGAGGGGAAAATATGTCCTTTTAGGAAGAGACAATGCAAGTTTTTTCAGGCATAAACTTATTCTGAGTTGCTATAGGTCTCCTGTCAAAATAAATGTGGAGGACCAAAAACACTACTCGCAAAAAAAAAAAAAAAAAAAATTTAACATTTAACTATGTCCCTAGAAAACCCCCCAAAAAGGGGGAGGGGGGCGGGATCCAAACCTTCCTGATGAGGAAAATTAAGAAACTTTATGTACTGCAGTAGAGAGGTAGTCCAACACCTAAAGATGACAACCAGGAAAAAACAAGGATACCTGAAATGACTGCCAGGAACTTGGATCGGCTCCTACTTGGGCCTAAGCCCTCCCCACGCTAGTTAAACTATTGGAGGCATCAGCAAGGAGTATCTAGAAGGCTTCTGGAGATTGACTCACAGTCCAGACGCTTCAATGTCCAGTTGATGTCCCCCTACCTACCCTAATTGCTCGGCTCAGGGCTGAAGCTCTGGTTTCACTCTTGTGTTGTGTCCCCTGTGCACCAATTTTTTGATGCACGGACATCCACACCTTTCTTGCCATACCCTCTATTTCTGGTCCTCACCTCGAATCTCCACCTCCACTTACCTACTTAAACTGGTGTGCGTCCTTGGACAGTTTTAATTCCATGCTGCCTCCAAATCCAAATATAGTGTCTGCTTGTATCTTCTTTGCTACTCTAAATTCCCAGATGTTGCATTTGACCATAAACCTGGAAGCTATTTTGTGTACAACCTGGTCCTGATTGAAATCTGAACACAGTACTTGTTCTACTTAAGTGGACCCTGAAGTCTTTGTTTTTCTTGAGTCTGTTGAGCTTGAATGCCCACCCAGTTTCTTCTACTGGCCCTGCCTCCTTCCAGTGTAGAAATTCAACTATTAGCAATACCACCAGCCAGCCTGGCCTAGTCCAACCTGCAACTATCAGAGGGGAAGGGAGAGTGATAAATCAGTTACCTTGGGGGCAAGAAGGAATGTTTTCAGAACTGTAAATCCAGTGTACTTAAATGCCCCAGTTAAAAAAAAAAAATAACAACCCAACCACTAAATGAATGAAAATATTAGTATTCTGAGTCTTATCAATTCAAAAGGCACAGAGTAGTGTGTATGAGCTGATGGCCCCTTGAAAATGAGCATGTTTACCTTGTGACAGTCTTTCCCCCTCCGGACTGATGAGCTGAGGCTTCTGGGCCATTGATTTCCAATACTGAGGTTTCCCTGGCAACACCCCTAGCCCAAGATAACCAGGATAGAGCTCTGGAAACCACTCCAGCCCCAGGGAGCTAGGAAAGGTCTTCCTGTCAACAATATTCAACCGCCCTGCGATGAGGCTTTTAGAAGTACAATGCTTAGGTGAAGATAAAGACTGCCAGCACTCGGGGTGTGAGGCAGGGGGCCCAACCCCAGATTTGGAAGCTTGCCCCTCACTCTCCGTCAGTGCCTTTACGTTAGGGACTTGATCATGATCAAAGGCTTCTGCTTTCTCTTTTTGAAGAAATTTTATGGCCAGAGAGGCAAGACTTTCATTACATGACTGTGATATAGGAAGAAACTCATTGCAAGTCGTCTCCCTTGTTATGAACAGATTTACATTGGGACCTTCATCTTGAAATTTCTTCTCTGCGGCTGACTTATCTGTACTGGAGTTCTTAGAGTCATTGCTCACGGAAGAGCATTCCTGCATTTCTGTAGCAGATACACTTTCCGGTGCATGTCCTTGGCTCCCACATGCCTCTACTCCAAGGTGAAGTCCTTTTCCTGGGTTCTCCTTGGCCTGGATTTTACCTAATGGGCTAACTTTAAAACCTAAACTTTGTGATTCCATGTTCTCTTCCTCATTCCCAGAGTCTCTAACATCGGAACAGACTTCCAAAAGGTGGTCCCTGGCTTTGGAACCACTCTCATCGCTTGAACGTGACTTTCTTCCTCTTTTACCTCCATCATTGAGATTCATGGGAGAACTATGATAATCTCCAGTAGGCATTTCTAGTAATTTTACTAGATGCTTCTGTCTTGAGGGATCAATTTTGTCCAAGTTTAAATCAGCAGAATTAGTTTGTACATCATTAGGTAAGGCTGAAGAATATTTTCTATCTTGATTTGACACAGGTTCCATTGGGCCAAAAGGTAAAGATGCTTTAGTTTCTGAAGGATTACTTCTACTTTCCCGTGATTTAGGCAAATCTTTGGCAAGTCGTCTTTCAGGAATAGAGGTCCTTGATGCATAAAACTGAGCCTTTGTTTCTCCCTCGAACAAATCCTTTGGTTCAGGATTTAACATTGTGAGGGACAGTTGAATTTGATTCTTGATGTCTTTACCTGCCTTTGTACTACTTGCTTTTTTCAAACCAATAGCTGGTAGTGGAAAGGACTCAATGGTCTTTTCTGGTTTGTCCCTCATCAACTGAGTGTTTCTTTTCTCACTCTTTGTCCCCAACCCTTTCCCGTTAGCTTTAATTAAGTCTTTGACTGGACTTCTCATTTTTTTGGCACGTGGGAGTGTAGCCTGCTTGGACTGACAAACATTTTGGTCAGCAGGTATAGTTGGTTGTATCATCTTACAGTAGGGCAGGTGGGATTTTAATCGTTTAAATGGCTTCTTACAATAAGGACACACTTCCATTCTGGGGAGAATGTCACTCTCCTATTCCTGAAAAAGGTGAATATGGGATTATGAGGAGCACATCATTTGTAGAGTAAATACCAGTATTTTATTTGTTTTATACCTTTTAAAATTCATTTGGAAACCCCTGGGTTAAAGATAATTTTTAAAGGTTTCTTTTAATCTAGTCTTTTTCTTACAGAGGTAGAAAATAGAAGACATAGTTTGATTTTTAGGTAAGTACCCATGGCTCCACTTATACTTGATATTTTACCTTAGGGAGTCCTCTAGGAATCAATCATTACAAAAGACAATCAAATCCACACCCCTGACTAGGAGGCAAGTAAGACCAGCAGAAGGAAAAGATGTCCAAATACCAGTCAGAATTAAAAGTTTGCTGTTTAAAATTGTAGCAAGTAACTGGATATCATATGAGTGTAAACAAATTGTTAAAAACCCTTAAACACATTATTCAAAAAAGCAACAAACCAGGACATGATATGAACGTAACTGATTACAGTAATGGTTTCTAAAGCGATATATATGGAAGATTCACTGGGTGCAAGAAGAAAATACTAGCATTTCCATTATCTAAGCATGAGAAATGAAGCTCTATCAACATTTAACATATTAATAAGTTGCAAAGGGCAAGGACATATCTATTCTGTGCACAGTTGTAGTCTCAAAACCGAGTACTGAACCTGGCATGTGATACTTGCTTAATGAATTCCTTCTCTGCATATAAACATGCAAATGTTACTATAAAGTGCTATAAGTATGAGTTTCTTGTGACCACTAAATAGGTCAAAAAGTGAGATTCTGAAATCATTTACAGGACAAACAGATATAATCTTGGTCATACCATTTATGAGAGCAACCAACCCACCTTATCCTACATGAAGTCAGGCAAAACAAAACTGTTTTCTGCCAATAGACCTACAGTGATTATTCTTACCTTGGAAATAACCCCTTTGACAATATAATGAAAGTTATGGGTCATTTAGTTACAAAATCACAACTAAGGCCAGTCCCTGGCCCTAGGCTAATTACTTCCTGAGACCTCGGTTCGACTGTCTGCCTCTACAATACTCCACCTTCACACTTAATCTTACTAAAAAATCTTTTTACCCTCACATGGTAACGTCTTACTGTGTATGCCTGACTGCTTACCTGGCCTTCTCTGTAAAGATGCTAATTTTGTGGTTGTTGCTCCAGGATCTCCATGCTTCCCGATCGCCGTTCCCGGGTTTGACAGAATTAAACTAGATTTTAATGTCAGCCTGTGCAAGACACAATCAGAGAAGTCGACAGTACTGAACAAAATAGAAATAATTGAGTTATCAGCAGAGAAGTTCTCTTTTGGTGCTCCGGACTTCACCAGCCTCCCAGGCACAGGGACAATCTTAAAGTTACGTTAATGTTCGCCCTCACCTCCTGCGCTCTCCAGCAAACCTTTCCTCCGCCAGTCTCCTTATTTCGTCTGCCCTCCTCCCTACTCCCTTACTTTTCAGAAAGCTGTCTTGCAGCTTCCGGCGGAGAGAGCAGGGACTACCAGGCAGCTCCGCGGTCCGAGGCAATGGAGTCGCCGGAACGCCAAAGGGGACTCATTCTGCGACTCCGGGAAGCGCCCCCCATCTGGCTCGCCACCCGATCGACTCCCCTCTCAGCTCAGGACAGTCACGTCCAGACCTAGGGCAGGGGCCGTAGAAGAGAAAAGACCCGCCCGTCAAGATTCACCGAAACCAGCGTCCTCACCTCGCCTGACCTAAATGTCCAGGAAGCCCCCGCGACAAGACCCCCAAAGCACTTCACGCGCAGCTGCTCAACTCCCGGTCCCAGGACCCGCGGCAGGAGGTCCTACATGACTGCCTGATGCTTCTCAGCTATTTTTTTAAAAAAATTTTACCTCTCAGGGACTTAACTCAAATACTTAGATCGTATTATTATGACATAATTTCATTTCATTTAAATCTTGCTTGACTTTTACGCTGTTCCAGCTAAGCTGTGAACAGGCGAAAGCTCCCGACACTCTAGCGAGGTCCTTTTTCTCCCAGAGGTTCCCAGTAGCTCCTCCCCCTCCAAGCCCGCCTTTTCCTGTGGGCGGGGTTACCGATCGGCGCGGCGGGGGTCGCGTCACTGCGCAGCCGCGAGAGGGCGGTACCACGGCGGCTGCGACATGGGGGGGCGCGGAGCAGACGCCGGAAGTAGCAGTGGTACGGGTCCCACCGAGGGGTACTCACCACCGGCACAGTCCACCCGAGCCGCGGCGAGAGCCAAGGCCCAAGGGGGTGGGCGTGGCGGCCGCCGAAGCACAACACCCTCTGTTCCCTCTTCTCGCAGTGCGGCTCCGCGTCGCTCCCCTCCACCGGCTGCCATGAGCGAGCGCCTCCGCCCCAGGTGAGAACATAGGGACCCCCCTTTCCTTTCCAACCCCTCGCCTCTGTCTTGAAGGATGGAGTCGATGGGGGCACACAAAGCGGGATCCGATCAAGCGTGGGCTCTGCGGGTTTTTATCTGGGTGCTCTAGTCCGGGGGAGGAGGGGAGCGGGATGTGTGAGTGCTCTGGTACCTGATCCCTGAGGGTATTGGTGGAGTGACTCCAGGGTCCAAGTCTCCTCTCAACCTCATCTTTTCCCAACCTCATCTTTCTCTATCTGAGATGAAGTCTAGTCGGTCCCGGAAGAGAAACTGTTGCCCTAAAGCGTCCCTGTCCTAAATTTAGGAGGGGGGATGGGAAGAATGTCTAATCTTCGAGTAGGAGCCCCTAGTGCATCTGTGAAGGGACGGGGAGCTGCCAGCTCCCCAAGGTCAGAAAGAAGGATTGAGCTTAACCCTGCAGCCGAGGGGGATTAGGTTAGACTAAAGAATTTGTGCCCTGAACGGTTTTGAACACGGAAGGGCAGATGACCGAAGTGCCTGGTGGAGTCTCTCTGGCCCTGGCGTTAGAACAGTGGATTCTAAACTGGATGCGGAGCCGTTGCCTACGAAGGTGGGAGGGACGGAGGATTGTATCGCGATACGCACTTTACCACGGAGTCTGGCCTCAGACCTCGGTTATGGGTTTCAGGCTTGTATCACGTATGTTGAGCAGAGTCCAGACCAACCTGCGATTGTCCCTTCTTAGTTACCCTGTTACAATGTGGAGAGGAGAAAAGTTGGGATTTCGAACCCCAGAATGAAGAGGATCAGCTTTATGTCAAATTAGAAAAACCCCTCATTGTGGAGTTTGAACTGAAAACATTTAGATCACCAAGTGCGACTCTTATGTTTTTCTGATGAGAAAACAAATTTAGAAAGCTCAGCTGACATACCTGGGTCTTTCCAGGTTCACTGCTCTTTCCTTTAGTCCATGATAGTCTCAGTGAGTCTTAAGTGAATAAAATAGGATTGTCTTGACATATTATGCTGTATATTTTCTTCTTCTGTGTTTTATTGGCTATGAATATAACTGACAGTCTTTCGATGAGGACTCCCCTCTGGAGGATAGTTAATTCATGGAATTAAAATTCCGGAAAGCTTCCCGAGGTTATTTCGTTCAGTAGTGAAAAGCTATGGTTTCTCAAACTTAGGCATAGGAATATTTTGGATCATGTAGTGAGTGAGGCATAAAGCCTCTTTGTATAGAAAATAAGAGTGGACTAAATTTGACATTAGGAGCCCAATTGCCACTGACATGTCAGAATTAGTAACAAAGTCCTTAAGTATAGCAAGCCTGATCTGCCATTTTTTTTCCTTCTCAACCCCAGTTTATAGTGTTCTGATAGTTTCCTGAGATGCCTTACATATCTGAAAAAGTTAAAATATTTCTTACGAAAATACTCCTTTCATCCAACACTATATACAAATACTCTCAATGTGTTTATATTGGTAGTAGATTCCTTTTCTCTAGTACACAAATAATGCCGACATGTTTATACTGGTAACTTACTACTATAAAAGGGGTCATTTGATTGGGATGGAGGTTTCTTACCTACTTTTCTCTTTACCCCATGTTTCATGATGGGCAATGGACCAGCTTTACAAGCTCCAGCTATCTTGGTGTTTCCGAGTCAGTTCACTTCCCTGGTGCTGTTTCCTCAATTTTAAGATGAAGAGTTGGTCAAAGATGGTGGTTTTTCGAACTGCTTCACAGTATGCTGGGGTAGCCGGAGAGGAGTGGGTGTGTGGCAAGGAAGCCCTTTCTTTAACCAAAACAGATCCTTTATCTCATATCCTGAGCGATTTGGGGTGGGAGGAAGTAGGGAGAAAGGATTCTGTTACTTGTTAATAATTTTTTGAAAACCACTAGCTTCTAATTCTTCAGGGTTTCTTCTATGTCCAGTCTCTAGGAGACAACAGAAAGATTGCAGAGAAGTGAAATGATGAAGTGATGTAATCAGCTATCCTTAGAAGTAGCAGATGCTAAATAATAATCTGTAACTAGATGGTTAGAAAGAATATAATCAATTATAGGATGACTGCTAAAATTATAACTTGGTCTATGGCATTAATGTTGAAAGCTATAATCTGACTGATTGTGTGGATAGGCTTGAGCATGAAACTGGGGTCTTGCCAATTATTGATGATATTGTTGAAAGTAAAATGTTTATGGGGCAGAATCTGCAAAGAGCCTGGAAAAAGGAGAATTGAAAAACAGGTAGAGCTCATTTTTTATCCAGTTCCATTCAAAAGAGAGGGCCCTTTCCAGGCGGAAGAGATAATTCTGGTACTTTGAGAAATCAGCTAATTATGAGGCTGAGATAGTTCATGTGACTTTCCCAGAGTTTAGTTAATATCTGCAAAACTAGCCTATCCTCTGTTTTTACACTCTTTCTGCCTCGCAATCTTCTTCACATTTGTATTCATGTCACTGGTAAGACAAGAATAAATAAATGAGGAAATCGGAAAGTTTTGGTCAGGTTTCTGAGTTTGGTAAGAGTGAGTCAGCAGCCCAAAGCACAATCAGCTGTTGTCACACTGATAAAAGAAGAGTTTGGGGACCAACATAGTGCCATGTCATGAGTTTCCCTTTGGATGTCAACTGGCCTTCCACCAGACATTGCTCTGTAACTTCTTCATATTCCTATGAACATTCTCTGGTCATAATAGGATGAAAGCAATTTCTTGGTTCAATCTATGATAATAACATGTACTTAGTAATAATTAAAAACTGGTATTCATCTAGTTTTTAGCTTCCAAGTATTTTAAGATAATGTGTAAATATGATCTAATCTCCTAAGAGAAAGGAAGGAAGCAGAAATGATGATCTTATTTTCCAAAATGCTGAGCCTTAGAATGGAAGAAATGGTGTAGCCCTCTGCTGGTTGGTTGGTTCATGCTTTATCAGAACTATACACCCAGTATTTATCATTCCAAGCCTAAACTGGATCCAAACTCATTAATAACATTAGATGTACTCAGAATGTTGCTGAGTACAGAGAGTTGAGCTCAGGGTGATAAAGTTTCTTCAGTATCCAGACCTCACCTCAAAACTTTAGGATTAAGGGCCCACCCCAATAAGCCACCCTACTCACATAGAAGGTATGTAGCTGTAGAGAAGATACCATATGCTAAAATTTAGTGCTTTCCAAAAAGCTGTTTTTCCCTCCAGCTCTAAAAATTTGAACCTTTCAGAGCTTTCATTACAGTAGATAATGTTTCTTTGTATAAATTGGCCTCTGGACAATACTGTCCTATAGCATTTTCTGCAGTGATGGGAACCTCCTGTGTCTGTGCTGTTCATTACAGTGGCCACCAGCTGACATGTGGCTAGTATGGCTAAGGGACTGGGTTTTAAATTTTATTTAATTTTAATTAATTTAAATTTAATTAGCCACATGTGCTAGTGGCTACCCTATTGGACAGCACAGTTCCAGGCAATTTGACTTAAAATGATACCCCCTATAATTTGTGTTCTGGCTGGGGTTTAGAAGTTCTTATGACAACACTTGACTCCTGCATAGGAAACATACACATTTTGTCTCTCTTGCACATCTAAGAACACTTGATTGAGGAAGGTGTCTGATTTTTCTCTTTTTAAAAAAACATTTATTTATTTTTAGAGAGAGGGGAAGGGAGGGAGAAGTAGGAAGAGAAACATCAATGTGTGAGACATACACTGAGTAGTTGCCTCTGGCGTACTCCCAACTGGGGACCTGGCCCCCAACCCAGGCGTTTACTTTGACTGGGAATCAAACTGGTAACCTTTTGGTTTCCAGGCTGCCACTCACTCTGCTGAATTGCACCAGCCAGGCCTGACTTTTCTTTAAACCTATATGTTTTAAGCAGCTTGTGCTACAGTCTCAAAGAAACAATCTGGGGAAGTAATTTATATTATGACTCTAGGTACTATGCGTAGCCAGAATAATCAAATTTGTGTCCAAGAGCAGCTTTTCCAGTGATTTTGTTTAACGTGATAATTGGGAGAAAATGAGGGATGAAGAAAAACTAAAGATTAGCAGCTACCACAAACCTCTGTAGATATTGTTGTGTAGCACCAAAATTTTTATATGGATTTTCAGGGTAAAATAGGCAAAGGCATCCATTTCTGTCTTAATAAACAGTGTTGTCATTTGCAAGGGAGTAAAATTAACTTGGAATTGTAATATCAGGAAGTGTAGAAAGATGATAACCTTAATTAGTTGGAGTCGGAAAGCTCAGCGATTACCTTCCTGCTCTGATTTATTTGTAGTAGGCATTTAAAATTGTTAAGCCTCTTTTTTGGAATTAGTCACATTCATTTAAGCTTGACCTTACTGCTACTGTTTTATGTTTGCTTTTGTGCCTAGTGATAGTGTCCCAATTTTAATCTATTGGGCTGTCCTCTAATGAATTACATTTTCTCTGTTGAGGGGGCAAATTTCTATGTTCTCATGGTTTACAATTTTAAGTGTTTAAAAGATGAATTGTTGAATTTTTTTTTCCTCCTGTGATTTAATTTCAGGAAAAGGAGAAGGAATGGCAATGAGGAAGACCACCACCTGCCCCCGCAGACCAAAAGGAGTAGTAGAAACCCCGTCTTCCACGATTCCTGGGACACAGAGGTAGGAAGTGTGGTCTGACTCTCTGCTGTTTGCACTGCTGGGGCTAAGTAGCCCTGTTCCTTCCGTGTAATTAAAATTATTCTTTGGAGAAATAAAAGTGACCTATTTGATTGCCGTGGTTTCACCCTTTTCTTGAGCCACCACCCCTTTGAGGAAGCTCTGCCCCCTCTCCATGGCAAAACAGGCCATGCCCCTACCCTAGTCATACATACTGCCCCCCAAGTTGTTTTGTTAGAGGTTTCATGAACCTTCGCAAGCCCTTCTTTGAACTCCTTAATTGATATTTTAGAAACCAACTTATTTTTAATAGTTTATAAACCGTTAGTGTCTTTAAGGCAAGCATATTTTGTTGCTTCAATTCACACATTTTTCAGAGAAACTATAAGCATTCACAATACATACTGTGTATATACACGGAATCCTGTTTTTGCTTTTTCATTATGTTGTTCTAAAGAGAGCTGCTGCAGGAGGCAGAGTAGCAGGGAGAGAGTGTGGAGGGGGAGAAAGAGCTCCCAAAGTTGTGGCTTCTTAAGAGTGCATCACATGCACACTGGGGAGAGATTCTCTGTGCACTCGACATGCGCTTGAAAGGCTGAGCCACAGTGTGGAGGGGAAGCTCACATTAAAGTGATGCTGCCATTAAATTAGGTGCCTTAACAAGGAAGCTCCTCAGTGGCAAAGATATTCAACTTCAAGAACAATTCTGTATATCACAATTCTTGCACAACAAGATAGTATGTAATTTAATTAGTTCTTGATAACAGGGATTGACCTATATCCAGTCTTTGCCAGAAATCCACAGTAACTCCCTCTGGGGCGGGGGTTCAGTAACTCTCATGTGGGTAAGACTTACTGAGGAACAATTAATGAAAAGTGCAAAAGATCCTTTTATGTGGAGACTTGAATTTCTGTAGCTTTTATCCCTCTTTTAAAAATCTTCCTATCACACTTTTTCTTCCTTTAAAAAAATGATTAACAGAAAAATTATTGAGCTTTGTTTAATTTGGTAATTGGGGAACCTCACGGATGAAAAAAACAAAGATTAGAAGCTACCATGAACATCCAGTGCTAAAGTTGTAACGTACTTGAGTCTCCATTATTCTTTTGAATTATGAGACTATTCTATAAAAGCATGTGCAGTGAATGACTGCTTTGAATATTTCTTTACTTGTATCTGTATGTAAATTTCACTATATGATATTCACATTCCTTCTAAGGTATAGTAATAATAGGTCTTACGCTTTGTATGGGTCTTTTTCCCTATATGTATAGTCCCCCCCCTTTTTTTTAAAGATTTTATGTACTTTAAAAAAATATATATTTTATTTTTTTAGAGAAGGGAAGGGAGGGAGAAAGAGGCAACTTGAGCATCCCCTACTGGGGACCTGGCCTGCAACCCAGACATATGACTTGACTGGGAATCAGACCAGCAGCTCTTTGGTTCGTAGTCTGGTGCTCAGTCCACTGAGCCACACCAGCCAGGGCTTATGTATTTATTTTTAAAGAGAGGGGAAGGGGGGAAGAATAAGAGGGAGAGAAACATCAATTGGCCACTTCCCATATGTCCCCAACCAGGGACCTAGCTGGCAACCCAAGCATGTACCCTGATTGGATGCCCAATCCACTAAGCCACACCAGGCAGGGCCTGTATGTACAGTTTTGATGCCTGAGAACAGGAATATAAATTGTCATGTTTAAAATATTAAACATTTCTGATCTTTGTTTTTAGCGAAACTCCCTAGTCTTAGTTCTTGTTTAGTTTTAATTGCTGTTTGTAGAAAATGACCTTCACGCCCTTTCTAAAACCTGTGTATTACTATCACAGAAGAAAACAAGGCGTTGTTACTCAGCCTGTAGGTTCTTGAGTCTTGTTCTTACTTGTCCAAAGAAAGTCAGTGGTTGAACCACTCTGTCAGTCTTTAGTCTGGGGATGGACTAGATTGTGTTTGTTATCACTGACAGACTGACAGTGGGCCAGGCACTCCTCATCTGTCATGGTAACCTGAACACATGCACCAGCAGCCCTCACAGGCAGTTGCGACCCTCTGTCAGCCTTGCTGCTGAGCCTGTACCAGACATCTGAGCAAATGGCCTCTGGTGCTTTGCTTCCCCAACAGTAGCATTAACCAGTAATGAGACCCAGTGAACCCAGGCAGAGCCAGAGAAGCAAAAGGAGGGGAAAGTCTTTCAAATGGAAAGTTAAGCCCTAAATAATTGAATTGTCACCACTGGACCAGGTCATTATGCTTACAACACAGAAATAGCAAAGTTAGAGGCATTTGGCTGCTTTTTGACAATTGTATATAAGGGGAAATACTAAAGTGATTTATTATAAATGGATTATTAATTTTATTAATTTATAACAAGTCATTGTATTAGTGAAAATGTTACCTTTTAGTTCTAAGGTAGGGGAGAGGCAAGTTTCCTTAAGACTAAGTCATTAAGAGAAACTTACCTTTGTCCTTCCTGAATACTTAAATCATTTTAGAATTCTTTTTCTTGCAACTTGAAGAACTTCCATTTGAAAGGAACTTGTTTTAATTCTAAGATTTAAATTTCCCAAAAGTTATATATATATTTTTAATGTAATAATACTGGCAAGTACTGAGAAGTAAGATGTGCAGTGTTTCATTTCTGTTAAACTGTGAGACTATGCCACAAGTAAATCATGATTACCTGAAAGTGGACATAGTACATGCCTCTTTTTTCCTAGATACTGTGAAGCTAAAGAACATGAACTGACTTGTCAGATGAGTTATGTAGAAAGAAACTTTTACTCTACTTGGCATTTTCTTCCTGTCATTTTAATATAGGTATCATTATTTCTACTTTTCAGATAGAAAAATTGGGGCACAGAAAATAAAGTCATTTTTGCAAAGATACACAACTAGTAAGAGGCAGGGTCGGCGCACTCGAGAATGTGTGTTGAGCAGCTTGATCCGCCCCAGGGCGCTTGCCGTCTCCCAGAAGATGGGGTGGGGGTTCTGGGACACTGTAGGGTGCTAACCCTAATGAGGGGCAGTGGGGTCCTCTGCTGCTCTGGAGCCAAAGAAACTGAAGAGCACCTGGAAAGTGGTTTTCCAGTTCACCGCTATGATACGGAATTAGCTAGAAAGCCATTTTTTATTTCTGTCTAGAAAAAGTGAAGACTTTGGGGTCTAGTGTTTTTTCCCCCAAAAAATCTAATTGCTGTTTGAATTAAAGACCTTGAATCCCAGTGTCTTAGATTTAATGACTTTTAAGCCTTAGGATGATATTGTTTAAATTGACATAAATTACTAGTATAGGAGTAAAATTTTTTTGGTAAAAGCCATTCTGTATGAATCACGTTAGCTTCTGTCTTAAGTCTAGCTTGTTTTTCTGTTGGTGAGCGAGAAGTGAAATGATATATCAATTTGTGTCTTCCTGTTGGGTCCTGTACAATGGTAGTGACATTTCCTGATCTTGGATAATTATTTGGATGGGTAAAAACTAGCTTGATTTAACTTACAAATTTGTTCTTTTAGGGGCTGGCCTTTTTGGTTGGAATTGTGTCTTGTAGGAGTAATACTCTTTGCCTTCCATTTTAATACCTTTATCTACAAAGTACACTAGATGTTTCCATGTAAATCCAGCCTCTGGTACCTAGGTGTGTGCCTTCTAAAAAGCGCTGCTGCCTGAGTAAATAAAAGCAGTACCTTTTTGCAAGACCCCATTTTTTTTACTCTTTGACTTACCAAGACCATCCTTATTTTTTGGATCACTGTCAAGTAACAAGTAGAGGGTGAGAAAAAGTGGAGATAAAACAGAAGTGGCTTACCTAGCACAGCCTTTTCCTTTTTCTTGTCGCTGCTGGGAGGGGAATGTTTTTGATGTCATAGTCCTAAAATCCCAAGGGTATTCTTATGGGAATGTAGAAGCGTGACATATTAAAAAATAACAACCAGGGGAATCCATGTATTGTTAAAACTAGGATTCTGTGAATCTATTTATTTTAAGAATTAGATGGAGCTGAATGTCCAGTGATTTTTTTAAAAATAGGGTGAATTTAGATGATAATGGAATATTTAGCATTATTTTTCAAAGGTATCTTAAGGCTCTTAGTTTTTTTTTTTGTTTTTGTTTTTTTTTAAGATTTTATTTACTTATCTTTAGAGGGGAAAGGAAGGAGAGAGGGAGAGAAATATCAATGTGTGGTTGTCTCTCATGCATCCCCTGCCAGGAATTGGCCTGCAACCCAGGCATGTGCCCTGACTGGGAATCAAACTGCGATCCTTTGGTTCGCAGGCCTGTGCTCAGTCCACTGAGCTACACCAGCCAGGGCAGGCTCTTAGTTTTTGCCCGTTCTCATTGTTAATCCATTATAGGGTAGTGGGCACATCCCAAGAAGTGTTTTGGGTAAAACCGTCAGGGTTATGTGTTGAAAACTACACAGCAAATTACATCTGAAATTAATGTCTAAAAAGGTCCATTCAAAATAGAGGAGCCATCCTTTCAAAAAATTAGTGTAATTTGTGCTGTATATTTTAAGAAACTTTGCTCACAGTTCTAAGTCCTTGAAATGTTTGTGTACATCACATCAACTCCCAGTATCAAAAGCTGCCGCAAGCAGTTTCGTGTTGAAACTGAATGTTAAGCCTGCGAAATACTTAGGCTCCATGCACACACATGTTTTTGTCCAGGACAGATTCGTTTTTTGGCCTGTTGAAATTTAAACAAAATAAAGCGATAGGTCATAGAATATTTTAGTTATGAAGGAACTTAAAACTCAACTTTGTAAGTGTTGACACAGAAAGTGACCACCTGCATTCTGTCCTTGCATCTTTAGAAAGCAGTGTAAATAACCCCCTGAATTCATTTGGAATCTTACTGTCTCATGGGTATAGGCAGACCTGGAGCGCTCTTACATAATTGGGCACTTTGGAGACGCAGGATTTTACATTAGATGTTCCAGTCGACTTGGCTAGGATCATCTTTTGCACTTAATCCAGTGCAAAATGAAGTTCAAATACAATGAACTTCATTATGACTCCAGGGATATAGTGTATAGACTGAGTGAGACTTTTCTTTTGAGGCTCACGTAAGTTAAAAGCACCAGTGAATGAGGAGATGGATATGAGGGAAAGCTGGGGTTTGAAAGAAGATAAAATGCACTGGTGATCTGCTTTTCTAATTCAGGAGAGAAAGCAGTACAGCTTTAGGTGATAAATATACACATACATTCTGATTCTGTTTTTACAAAACAGAGCGGCTCAGTAATTAACGTTCCTGCCTGGGGGGCTTTCTAAAGGTTATTAGCAGAAGTAGTCTTTTTTTTTTTTTTTTTGATATTTTATTTATTTATTTATAGAGAGAGGGGAAGGGAAGGAGAAGGAGAGGGAGAGAAACATCACTGTGTAGTTGCCTCTCACATGGCCCCCACTGGGGATCTGGCCTGCAACCCAGGCATGTGCCCTGACTGGGAATTGAACCAACGACCCTTTGGTTCACAGCTGGCCCTCAATCCACTGAGCCACACCAGCCAGGGCCAGAAGTAGTCTTTAGAGTTGATTGGTTTTTACCATGGGTATTTACTAGGGGTTATCTCTTATGCTGACTTCATGCCCTGGGAACATAAAGTGAAAGGTTGGCCTAGTTGAGGGACCAGGAGTTCTTTCCCTGTGAGTGTGAGCCCTGTGGACTAAGAAAATGAACTTCCTTAACTTCCCAACCTCTGCATCAGGATTTCTACATCTTCTTGTAGGAGTAGTACTTCTTCCAAAGAGAAGGAAGTGTCCCTCTGCCTTTTTTCACCTGCTCTACATTCTAGCAAAGATCCCAAAAGCTGCTTCTAGTATTTCGCCCTTCTCTGCATTTCTTCAGTACTCTGAAGCAGCCACTGCTTTTTTCACCAGCACTCCGTGTCCTTTCCTTTCCCAGCTCATCTCTGCCTTATTTTCCTGTAGCTCACTGCCGCCTTCTCTTTCCTGCTCACTGGCAGTCTCTCCCTTCTCTGCAGCCGCTTCCAGTGCTTCCTGTATGCCCACCTTTCCTCTCTGGGTCCTGGCTTCCTCCTGACACCACAGAACTTTTCTCAAGGCTCACCGACACTTTCCATTCATCATATGTGTACTGAGCACCCAGTACACTTGACCCTTGAACAACATGCATTTGAACTGTGCAGGTCCATTTAAATGTGCATTTGTTAAAGTAAATACATACTGTACTATAAGTGTATTTTTTCTTCCTTATGATTTTCTTAACATCTTTTCTTTAACTTGCTTTATTATACGAATACAGTACATAACCTACAAAACGTGTTAATTGACTGTTGATGTTATCGGTAAGACTTCCAGTCAACAGTGGGCTATTAGTAGTTAAGTTTTGGGGTAGTCAGAAGTTATATGTGGATTTTTGACTGCGTAGGGGGTCAGTGCCCCTGACAAACTCCCACGTGGTTCAAGCGTCAGCTGTATTTGGCAAGTGTCTACGGTGTTTGGTGTCAGTTTGGATGTCTCTCTTTCTGAATCCCTTCCATCTCCCTCTGGAGTGTGAGACACACCCCTTCCTTGACATTGCCACACTCCTCATGGTGGCCTGCTCTGCTGCTTGATGTTCTAGAAACTTCCCTGCTGGCCTCTGTGGTCTCCCCAACCTTGTTCATCTCAATAGGTCCCTAGCACCCTCACTCCCAAGCACAGCTCTGAATGCGTCCTACACATTTGGAAACGGTTCCTGCAGACTTTGGGCCCTTACCATCCAGGGCCTTGCATGTACGGGTACTGTTGTCTCACCGATGCTTCCTGCAGTGGGCACACCACGCCTCACCATTAGCTTTGCCTCCCCAGAACACTCCTGCTTTTGCTTACTGTTCCCTGGCTTGTTCCTTGCCCTCCTTATAAAGATTCTTCCCCATACTCTAGGCCCAGTTCAGACACCATCCATTTTAAGGAGCCTCTCCTGGCTCCCTCCATCCACGCTGCTTGCTAGATTCCTGTCACTGCGTTGGCCATGCACTGGACTTATCAGTGGCGGTGTTGCCACCATATTCTTGATGAAGCTCGTTAAGTACATGACTAGGGAGCCTTAGTGCAGTGCCTCAGGGTACACAGCGGGGGCACATGTGTGTTCGGACAGTGGCCTGGCATCAGACTAATCTGTGCCTCCTTGAGCCAGGTTTTCCTGAGGTGGGACTCTGGCATGTACACCGCTGAAAAATCCTCCAGGGAACTCTAAAATAGACCGCATTCTTCTGGGTCTCGCCCGGGCATCTGCAGTTACCAGGGCACACAGGTGGATTTTATTACTGCCTCAGCTAACTTGGAATCCTCCCTTTTCACACAGATCTTCGCCGTGGGATTCTTATGAGTTGCCTTTGTACATTTGGAGAGAGAGACTCGGTCAGAATCCTCATAAATTTAACCTACTGTGGTGCTTGTATACCTGGATTCACAAGGGGTTTTCATTTCACAGATCCTGACCTTATTCTCCTTTGATTTAATACAAAGTTGTCATTGAGAACACCCTGGTCAGTGTTAGCACTCAGCCCAAATTGAAAGTTCAGAGAAAAGAAATGTGCTGTCTAACTGGATTTGGGTGATGAGGCATCTCTGAGGAATCGGCAGCCTGGGGACAGGGTTCTAGTGGAGGAGTCGTGCTCAGGCCCAGGGTTTCTGGACTCGCTCAGTAAGAGAACTTGTGTAGGTCTCTTTAAGAACAGGAATAGGAACAAGGTAAACACGCCCTGCCAAGTCTCAACACCATGCAGTCAGGTAGCACCCC
Source organism: Anoura caudifer (assembly GCA_004027475.1). Lineage (NCBI taxonomy): Eukaryota > Metazoa > Chordata > Mammalia > Chiroptera > Phyllostomidae > Anoura > Anoura caudifer. The sequence goes on along the minus strand of PVKU01004481.1, from coordinate 3,014 downwards.
CTCCTCCCCCACGGATTTGATACTTAAGTTCCACTCAGTGTGCAAAACAGGACTGTGTTTTTTTCCTGTTTCAAGGTTTTGTTTTTATAAGACAAAACTATTTACTTCTGTGTGTATCTTAAAGCACTGTAGAGTTAAAAATTTGATTTTGTGCCTTTAGGGTTGAAAGTAAATAAACGAGTGTTCTTTATCCCGTAAAGTAGACCACTTTGATGGCCGACAGTGTTAATGAGACTGGTTACAATGACTTCCAAACATTTTTGACCCTGTTTCATAGAACTGTTTTATGCTGTGACCCAGTAGATACCAAATGTATTTGTGAATAATTGAAAAAACATTGCACAGAACAACCGCTATGTTGCACTGTTTTCTTTTTCTTTTTTTTTAATGCTGCTTACTACCCACCAAATGGGTTTCACCCTTCCTTTGAAAACACAGGGTCAGTCTTTGTGAGGTTACTCTTGAAAGCCTCCCCAATAGTGAGAAGACTTGAATTGGCAGAAAATAGAGCCAAAGTATCTTGAAAGAGATGTGTTATGTTTACCTTTGATGACAGTAGTATATATTTAATGCTTCCGGATTCCATCCTGGTTCCCTGTAGGCTGTCCTTTATTAGTTTGAAAGTACCATTGGCCTCCTCAATGCAAGTGAATACAACTCAGGATCAATTTTTTCCCTCAAAATATATCTTTTTTTTTTGTTGAAGCTACTTCTATTATAAAAAAAAAATAGAAGGTTCTAGTAAAAGACAGAAAACTGTACAAGAACAACAATTAAAATTAAAAAAAAATAGAAGGTCCAAATTCTAAGTATTTTGGCACATATATCCTTCCAGATTACTTTTGGTGTACATATATGTCTACATTAAAAAACATTTTAAAACCATCTGACATGCATACTCTTTTGTAACCTGCAAAAAAGATGGGAAAGACTGCTTTCTGCCTTGGTGTGTGTGTATGTCATTAATAGCTGAATAGAATGTCATTGTTATGAATTATAAGTTATGTATTATACTTTATATACACATACTATAATTTAGCCAGTTTCCCTATTGTTAGACATTTTGGTTGTTTGCAGTTTCTAGCTGTTATAAACAAGGCCACACTAAACATTTTTATCTGTGTCTTTATAAGGTTATAAGATTTTTTAAATGGACTAGAAATTGCTAGTGTATTTGTGGCCCCTCCCCCCTTTTTATGATCATTGTACAGAACTCTTTTCTAACCTGTTTATTTTAAAGAAGCTTCTCAGAATAATGTCACCTTCACTGTTACTGTGAAATAAATATAATTTGAGGTAGAAACTTGACTTTACTAGAAACTGATTCTAGTTCTTGCCTTAATTTTCAGACAGTACCTGTAACGAAAAACAAAGAAAACAGACTAAGAGGAAACAAAGTTTTCTGCGCGGTGGGTTTCTTATCTAGTGTAGTAACCTGCTCATTAAATATTCACAGCCTCACCAGGTGTACCAGCGGCAGTTCTGGTTGTTGTGCACTCTAGGTCAGGAGAGGCTTTGCTCAGTTTTTGCTTTTGAATTGGCTTTGGCATCTTAAGTCTTTAAGTAAATGTAATTATTACTGCTAACCCTGCCATCTGATGCCACTCAGCCCATTTATAATGCATTCATGAATTGTTTTTATTGGTAGAAAGATAGATAGTTTGTCGCCCACTACCTATAGGCAATAGGATATGTGACCCTATATCAGGTGGCTCCAGATGACCAAGGCACCGCAGCAGTCCCTGGTTTAAGCCTTATTAAAAATGGATGCCTTTTGTGAACATCCTTCCTTTGTTGTTTTTGGCATTTATGTGCAGACAGGGTGCAGCAAAAGTAGGTTCACAGTTGTCAGTGCACAAAACACAGGGTTTATTCTTGTATTATTATTTGTTATTGTATTATTTTTCCATACAAACAACTCTAAACCTGCTTTTGCCCCACCCTGTATTTTTAAGTAGTAAAATCAAATTAGGCCTCAGCCCAATGTCCCTTTATAAATTACAACATAATTTGTCTAAGCTTACCACATTGTACAAGGACTCATGTGATTCTCGTATACCTGTGTGGATTATAATATATGTATTATTAGGTGTCACTTTTGGTATTTTAAAAATCATTTTTAAAGTATCTATCTTAAAACATTTTATTTTATTTATACATTTATTTTGATAATGCAGATACATAATAACTACTTTGCAAAAAATTTATAGTAAAGAGCAGAAAAAATAAGCATCTATAATCCCTCCATTTTAACATAACTACCATGGGCTGTTTCTTTCCAGTCTTTTCTCTTATGTGTAGATTTTACATTGTTGTAAGCAGACATTTCAAAACATCAGTATCTTTGTCTAAGGGAATATAAACTTAGATGTATCAAAGGGCTAATGACTCCTACAAAATTTACACCAGATCATTAACTACTCAAATTCTAACTTTCTCTTGTATTGATTCCTTCAAGTACAATTTTGTAGAGTTCTAAATAGAGAAGAGTGGTTGAGTTGTCAATTCTTAGAAATCAAAATTGTACAGTACCATAATTCTGAAAGGGTCCTTACCATTGCCTTCTCTTTCAAGGCTCCTACTATTGGGAAGAAGGTGATTTCTGCGTGATTTCTTATTAGGCATTTCTGAGTAGCTTCTTCAAGATGACTTAAGACACTTAAGTTGTTAGTTGCTTTAAAAAAAATCAGACAAGTTCATGCACACACACATACACATATTGAACTGCAAAAATGCTAATATAATGAATGACAGAGGCAGGTAGAGGAGCCATGTAAAGGAGGTAAGGTGTAGTTGAAGGGTTTTGCAGTAGAAGGCCTGTGCTTAAATATGGACCCTGTTACTTCTTAGGGTTGTGTAGTGGGTATAGTAACCCCACTCAACTGCAACAAGGTAGTTGGGAGGACAGAGTAAAATGTCTTGGGGGAACGTACTTTGTAAACTGTAAAGCTCAGTATGTTTGATGTCGGTACTCCCCAATCTGGGTAGGAAGAATATTCTTTTTTTTTTTTTTT